>KK499894.1:674135-757457 GCA_000688715.1 Glossina pallidipes
CGTCTGCACAAAAAGAAAATGCATCCCGAAGAATTGGCTGTTTTAGAAGCCTCTGGTGGAAGCAAACACATTGTTCAAAAAATACCTACTTTGGAAACTCTAAAGGCTCTGTAAGTTTTTTAACATTTTTTTAAAAATAATATACCCACTGGTGGAAATACGAATGTTCGCAGGCGATCCTAAAAATGCTATACGTTGTCGTTGGCTATTTTAGGCTGTTTTTAAAGCAAACTAGCTACAATTTTTGTTTGCAAATTAGATAGCGAACAATGTCAAAACGTAATCGTGTCGGAAGTCGTATACGGGAAGAAAAATTAAGTACATTGGTGGATATAGAAGGTTCGGCCATAGTCGAACATAATACTATATGTTTGATTTTATATCATCTTAATATTATAGTACCAAGGCAGCTAGTAATTTGAAGCCGGTGGCAAAACCAAAGGAGTGAGGGTGTGTTTGTTGCGTCATCATTACCGAAGAGAGTTAACTGATGAATAATAACTAATGAATAATATAAAGAAATTACTACTGAAAATGAATTGACATTAATAATCTTAATGAAATCATGGAAATGGATCTAAAATTGCCACGATTTTGTCAGTTTTTAACAATATTAGGCATTATTTTGATTTGCTTCGAGTCATTTTTTGCTCGTCTAATAATGATTGATAGTACATAATGTAAAAGACGTTCATTTGAGAGCCCTACACTCATATCATATTTGGTTCTAACGCAATCAACTATAAAAAGTTCCCAAACTCATTATAAGAAAAACCTTCTCGAGGAGCCTATGGGAATAACAACCTACGCAAATGAATAGCTCTTTAGCAGATTAAAGTACACACCATTATCATGTTCGTCTTAAGTAGGAACTCAATGTGTTGCAGTCAGTTTGACGGCGCAGAGCTTTTCATGTATTGCTTATAAGCAAGCTAAAAAGCCCGCATGTTCCCTCTTGGGCGTGCTCTTAAAGCCATTAAAGAATTTTAAAAAATTTAAACGGCTAGCGTTTTTATTCATTTCTTCCTCGAGACTTCTATAAAAGTTTATGAAAAAGCGTAGAGGGCGAAGGATCTTACCGATCCGAATTAACATTATGATAATTACGTCGCACAACCCTGATTCCGAATTTTTTCCAATAATCCGATACCGGTCACAACACAATGCAACAACGACAAGCTTCAAAGGATATAATATAGTTTGTTATTACACATCTAAAGCGCTTGCAAACAATTCACAAGGTGTTTTTATTCGGAATTCGCGTTTGTTTTTTACATCACTTTCCACGAATTGTTCAAGGCGAGATGCAGAAGTTAACTTCTTTCCGCATAAAGGACACTTCCAATCTTTCAAATTGTCATCTCGTCCCTGAACCATATTTACTCGTTGACGATACGTGGGGAAACAATCAAACATTTGATTGCATTCCGTACAAGATATTTAAATTCAATGTCAGGTTTTCTGATTTCACAATGACTCTTGCTCTCCTCCTTGCGTCTTGAGATTTCTTCCTTTGTTTTTCTTTTTTGTTCTTGCGCACCCGACCTCTGTATTTTCATATCAAAGCAAACCTTACAAAGTACAACAACAACAGCTGTAGCGGAACCATACATCCATATATATCCATATATCCAGCTGCTACAATTTTTTTCGATCACTTCTCATTTAACAGAAATGATGATGTCTTTTCTGTTACTTCTTCCCATTTAACATTCAATGAATTTCACGTTGGCAATAATGTCTATTAACATCCACCTTCTATCAGCTGTATGGGTATTTCTACAATACGAAAAGTGCTTTCTGAAAAAATTTGATAAAATTTTAAGAATAGTATAATAACCTGTACATAATGGCAAAATGAGTGAATGGCAATTGTGGTGTCGCTTATGTGCTGACCGGAATTCGGAATGTTACACTAATGCTTTTCATTGTGAAGCTCTGAAGGCTGCCAATCCAAATATGACTTTAGTTCAAGTCATTGAAAAATGTTTTTCAGTGAAAGTAAAAGCAATTGTTAACCTAATCGACCGCAATGTAAATTATCTTGCGTTCTCATTTAGATAACCCCGGAAGATGATTTGCCCAAAGTAGTATGTTCCGAATGCCTACGCCTCATTAATGGCATTGTCCAGTTTAGTGAACGTGTTATTAAGGTACAGGAAATGTTCAACCATTTGATATGTGACGCTAAACAAAGTCAACTTAATATTGATGTAAACGATGATACATTTGCGAGTAAAAAGTCTGCTATAACGACTGGCGAGCAAAGCCCAACATGTAGCCGAATATCTGAAACATCTATACATATTAAAGATGAGCCCGAAGGAGAAGAGGACAAAAACATTGAGGTGATTAGAGGGCTGGGGAGAAAAGAACACATTTATGAACCCAATGCGGACCCAAAAAATGGCTCGTGCTGTGACTCGGATCCGTTTAGTAGCATGGAAGACGAAAAATTTAATCACTTTCGTGACCAAAGGGAAGACAAAAACTCAATAATAGTCAATATAGAATGCAACGAATGTGCTAAAGAATTTGAATCTTTTGATTCATACCACGAACATCTGAGGCTAATACATGGTAAAAGAAATTCGAGAGGTAAATGGCAATGTCACAAACGTGACAGAACTAAAACGGCGATATCATTTTTTAAAACCCATCTTACAGATATTCATTCCGACGAGAAATCCCACAAAAAAGAAAATGGCAGGTCGTGCGAATTGCACGCTAAAGCAGGAGACATTAGCTTAAATATGTCGTGCAACGATTGTGGACAGCAGTTCGAAACATTTTATGCTTATAAAGGGCACTTGAAATCCACGCATGGCAAAGGTAGGGCTCATGAAAAGTGGGATTGCCCCCTGTGCGACGTCACTGCGTCAAACAGTTATAGCTTTAGACGCCATCTGATGAGCCACATATCAGATAAGGAAAAAAGAACCCATCCGTGTTCATTGTGCGATAAGAGTTTCGAAACTTATTCCGGACTACGTATTCATCTATCCGAGCATGAATCACCGGGAGAACGAAACGTGATGCCATGCCCACATTGCGCCAAATACTTTTCGACAAATGAGTTGCTGCAAGCGCATATCAAGTGCATGCACGTTAATTGGAGACGAAAACAAGTAACGAGCAAAAAGTACCAAGACGAAAAACATTTTGTGTGTGAAGAATGCGGCATGTGCTTGCGCAATAAAACCAATTTAAAAATTCATATGCAAAGACATAGTGATAGTGCGCCGTTTGAATGTGAAGTATGCAAGAAGCGCTTTAAGAATTCCAGGCGGTTGAAGGTAATAAATCGTCTACGTGACATAGGAAATTTTCAATTCATTGTTTTCTTCCAGATACATAGCGAAATTCATGATTCACAGAAACACGTTTGCACTGTTTGTGGTCAACAATTAAATACCCGCAACACATTGAAACAGCATATGCTAGTACATACTGGCAACAAACAACACAAATGTGATTATTGTGATCAAGGTTTTCATAGTTCATCAACCTTGAAAAGACACTTAATATCCCATAGCGGTATTAGACCTTACGCCTGCAATTTTTGTGATCGAGCCTTCACAAATCGGACCAATTTTCGTGTACACAAAGAAAAAAAGCATCCTGGGGAATTGGCTGCTTTAGAAGCCGCTGGTGTAGGCAAACACAGTGCTCAAAAATTACCTACCTTGGAAACCTTGAAAGCTCTGTAAGATTTTTAACATTTTTTTGAAAGGTATATCCACTAGTGAAAGTATGAATATTGAAAGAGCATCCTAAAAATGCTGTACGTTGTTAGCTACTTTTGCTATATTTTTAAAGCAAAATAGCTATAACTCTCAATTGGAAAAGTTAGATAACGAAATAGTGTCAAAACACACTACTAGCTACGCGAAGAAAAATTAAGTACATTGGTGGATATAGAAAGTTCAGCTGAAAATCCAACACAATACTATATGTTTTATTTTTTTTCCTCCTTATATTACAGCACCAAGGCAGCTAGTAATTTAAAGCCGGTCGCAAAACCAAGAGAGTGAGTGCGTATTTGTCGCAACATCATTACCGAAGAGAGTTAACTGATATATAATGAATAATATAAAGAAATTATTACTGAAAGTGGATTGACATTAATAATCTTAATGAAATCATGAAAATGGATCTAAAATTGTCACCATTTTGTAAGTTTTTAACAATCTTAGGCTTTATTTTGATTGGGCCGCTGAGAGGGCGAAGGATCTTATCGAGATTTCAGAGATTATAAATTAACATTACGATAACTAGGCCGAACAGCCTTGATTTCTCGGAGAAAATCTGAAGCCAAAAATCAAGAAATCGACCAACCAAAAAATTACATAAAACATTTCTTATTATTTTTACGATTTTATTTTTTTTTTGTATAATTTTTATTATTAAAAGAAAAAAAAGAAAAGGTGTGAACCTGAAAGAATGCGCACACTTCGTGGGAAACACCAGGTGAGTGATGATATTGTCTTATTGTTTTGTAATCAATAACATCACGCGCTAAAAGTTTTCAAATCTACTACAATTTTTTTACACAAGTTAATTAAAATTTAACGAAACAAAAAAAAAATTCCAATTAATTTATATTACCAATTAATTATTAATTTGAAAATTAAAATAATTTTCTTTTAATTATAATTATATTAATCCTTCATTAATTAAAATGTGACAGCCAAAAATCATATTAATTAATATTGCTTTTAAATTAATATAATTTTCTTCGATTTTTTTTTTTTTCAAATCGGACTTATATTTTTTTCTTTGAATTCGCAAAGATTGGTTAAGAATTTGGTGATAGTTCCGGAGGAAGACATTAGGATTGATTATAGAAATTGGTTAGGGCATCTCTGTAGGACGGTTTATTTATTTTTTTGTGTTTTAACTACAAATTTTAAGTAAGAGAATGCCCGCGTTTAAAATAATTCAACGTTAACTTAGCGCAGATATTTGTTTCTAAATTAGCGAACTAAAACCGCACCATTGCGACGAACCAGTGCATACAATCAACCAGAATTATCATACAGTATGCTACAAATTTTTTGAATTATTGAAACAAAAGCGATTTTTAAATAATCCGATGTTGATAACTAAAGAATGCCGATTTTAAACGATTTAACATAAGTTAAAGAACGATAAAATTATAATATATATAAATAATAACACAATAATAATGCAAACGCAATACAGCAAAATACGCAAGAAATACAATACTAAGCAATAAGTCAAAAACTAATAGCGACCCATTTCAAAATAATTCAATATTTTGTCACTGCACTCTTAACTAAAATTGCATTTCTGCAGAAAGTTCGGTTTAGGTCGGACACAATACTATATATGCCATTTTCATATCGTTTTAATATTACAGTATTAAAACAGCTAGTATTTTGCAACGGGTGGCAAAAGAAAAGGGAATGAATGTGTGCGATGCATCTGGCAACGCTGAAGAGAGAGTTAATTGATATACAATGAACAATGTACAGAAATTATTGCTGAACATTAATTAACATCTATGTAAGATAGTTTTTATGTTGGTTTTACAATTGTCAATAAATTGAAAAACTATTCTAAAAAATTGGAAGCAATGTCTATACAAGGATTGAGCTCTGATATGCAGATACGTCCAGCAAACGACTGGTTCATGTGGTGTCGGTTGTGTGCGGAAAGTGATTCTGGGAATGTCAAAGTTAATATATTTGAAGAGCCAAACAATAGTGAAGAAGTAGAAGTAGGTTTGGTTAGTGCCATTGACAAATATTTTGGAGTAAAAGTAAGTAAGCAAAATTAATTTCGGTTTTTGATATGGTATAAATTTCCGTCATACCTATAGATATCCCAGGACGATTCATTACCTAAAGTATTATGTACTCATTGTTTTAATGTTGTTAATGCAGTGGTTAATCTGCATGAACGTGTTGTTAAAGTGCAACAGATGTTTAATGCTTTAATCTACGATTCTACGCAAGAGCTCGACGATTTGCAATCAACTGCGGTTTTCATAAATAATGCTTTTCAAAAAGAAGAGGTACAATATTTTTTGGAAGTGAAAAGTGAATTAACTGAAGAAGATACGATAAGCAGTGAAGTTTCGGGAGCAGCTATTGAGCAAAACCAGATATTTAATGCTACAGCAAATGGAAACGAAGAGGACCTTTTAATGGAAATAGAATCACCGAAAATGCTACAAGGCTTTGAAGCTCACTATGCACCGGAAGCTACCAGTAGCAATTTATATGACGGTAGTAAGGAAAATAATAAAAACAGAACGAAAAAAGAAAAGAAAAAAATTAAATATGATACGTACAACGACTTCCAGTTGGATGTTAAATGCCAAGATTGTTCCAAACAACTCAAATCCTTCTTTTCATATCGACAACATATGACTTCCATACATGGTAAAGGATACAGCGAGAAGTGGAAATGCCCGGTTTGTAACAAACTTCTAGTAACAAGTTTTAGTCTTAAACGCCACCTTATAAGTCACAACAATGAAAAGAACACCTACAACTAACGATAAAAACGAAGGCGTGAATAAAAGGCTGCCAAATCGGAAGTGACGATTTTGTGTAGAGCAGTATTGAGCAACTGTTACACATTATGAGATGAAACGGCAGCTCATAACCTTTGTTAGAAGTATGAGTTTGTTGCAGCTGGCATTGCTGCAGAATGTCAAAAATGTTATACAATGTATAGCAAACAGATGGCGTTAATTAACATTTTCCTTCAGAAATAATTTTTACGCAGAGTTTAAAGATGTTGTCAATAAAAAAAAAATATTTGTATAAAAGTTGAATTTTAAAAGCAAGCGAGCTCAACGAATTGATTGTGAATGTTACTCACTTTTTAATCAATGGCATATGGGTTCAACTTGGTGTAAGATGCTTGCTCTTGTTTAAAAATGATAAGAAAAACGAGCACTTCTGGGATATATGTTTTTACACACGCCCTATGTTATCATACATTTATTTTATTACGGCAATACCTAATTTTCATATTCCGTCATCCATTTCCTTTTTACACATTATGGACTGTCTAAATTTGGGGATATGGTCCGTACATTCACCGTTGAAATATTCTCAAGTATTTCTTTATTCTTGCTTAGAATAGTGGAAAACTTATTTGTAGTCCTTATATTTTAAAAAGAATTTTTTTTGTCTAATTTTCTCTCAAACCATTTAAAATTTTGTTATTTACTTGATTGAATTAACTCTTTTTCTTTAACAAATAAATAAAAATCAACCTTGGTCTTTGTGCAAATTAGGTTAAAAATTCACTAATCCATCTAGTTCATGATGGGGCCGTACC
The DNA here is from genome assembly GCA_000688715.1 of Glossina pallidipes. Taxonomy (NCBI): domain Eukaryota; kingdom Metazoa; phylum Arthropoda; class Insecta; order Diptera; family Glossinidae; genus Glossina; species Glossina pallidipes. Next base: position 681,456 of record KK499894.1, read on the forward strand.
CAATGTTTTGCTTTTCTCTTTTCCACTTGCTTTCAAGTTCTGAAATTAGAAAGCTCTCTCCTCAACTTGAGCAAAACCGTGGAGGGCATCTGCGAAGAAATAAGGGGCTGCGCTAACGAATACATAGCCGAGTGAAACTAATCGCAGAAGAAGGAGAAGTACTCCTCAAATCAAAAAGTGATCGAGAAGGTCGAGGAATCGAGAAGGTCGAGGAATCGAGCAACGTAACGGTTTCCTCTCTGAGCCTTCCTTAGAGGGCATCATACGTAGAGGTGTTTCTATAGCGACACAACTTAATTTGTGATTCGTTATGACGGAGGCGAATGGAAATTAATAAAATCTCTGACAGGTAAATTAAGTTTGCTAAATTTACACAACATTGACGCTTGAACATTCTCCAATATGAGGGCTTTCGTTACTCACATAAAAATAATGCATAGCTCTTGGTGTATTATTAACTAAGTGAAGTGATGTGAGGTATTTAATCCCGAGCCTAGTCCGACTACAATGTTCTTAATGTTTTTATTTTGTTTTTATCTTTATTTCATCTTACTTGTTTTGTATTAATTTTTATCATAAAATTACATTTTTATATTTCGTTTCTGCGCTTATATGAAAATTTGTTAAAAAAATGGTCCTCTCCCGCCCACTCTCAATTGAGAGTGCCAAAACGCTTTATTCGCCCATATTTGTCAAAAATAATATGAGTAGGGAATATACGGAGAGTAGGACCGTAGGCTCGGTCCAATCAATTTTCAATAGTGATCGAAAATAACGATCTGTAGATTAAAAGACTAGATATACACATGGACAGATTGACAGACGTTCTTAATTCGATTCAGTAAATGTTGTAGATCGTTTTACACTTGACCAGTATAATTGGCGTGTACGTCAAACGTGCGTGTATTTACTCAGTGTGTAGAAATATAGATAACAAAGGCCCGGCATACACATAAAGTTGTCAAGAAACGTGGAACGGCAGATGTAAAATGATCCCAGCAGAGGGAGAGCGTAGGTTGGTTTTTTAAAATTTTTCTTCATTTCCTCCCGTCGTGACAAATTAAGGGTGACAAGCAATACAAGAGCAAAGGCCCGTGAGGTGTAGCAAGCTTCGGGTTAACTTTAAAAGTAACTAACTTAACTAAATCAAGTAAGAAGATCATATTCGGGTGTGATCGAATCCTTCAAAACTTTGTAGATTTGTCTGTTGCGTTTTACGAGTAGTGAGGAGAAAAACAATTTTTTTCGACTTGTGAAAAGCAGAGATGTTCTTAATTTATATGAAACATTGGCGTGTCCTTAGACAGATTAGGTCCATTTCCAATATCAACTCACCTGCAAGAACTTCCAATGTTTCTGCCAAATTTGGGGCCGATAACTTCACTTTTGCGGCAGGGAGAATGTTTACAAAAAACATTGCACAGACGGGCAGACGGACTTGCTTAATTCGATTCAGAATTTGATGCTGATCAAGAACATACATATTTGTACGGTATGTGAAACTTCCATCTAAGTGCTGCAAACAAAATAACGTCCCCCTCATCCTTCGGTGAAGGGTTACACAAACTGTTTACAACGTTAATAACAATATTGTTCTTTTGAAAACTGAAATAAAGTATTTGCATTCCGGCAGTTTATATATTTTCTTTATGTTTCGAGTTTGATTTTCTTTGGATTTCAGGCCACCGAGCTGATGTAAGACTTATATAGCCCAATCCTTTGTCTTAAAAAGCATCAAGCGAACGTGACACATTCCACGTTTTTACCAATTAAATTAAATAACTAAATTTTATAACTAAACTAATTAATTACTAAATTTTAATTCTTCTTCTTCTTCTGCTTAGAAAATCAACAACCGGAAAGTATTCTGCATGGAATAATTTAATTCTGAGTAACTATCGAATATTGTACACTGAACTGGCAGTGCCGTAGTTAATCTTAGCAAACTTTCAATTTTCTTTTGACAGTTACTTATACATATAACCTAACTTTATATTTGAAAAGTAGAAAGAAATTAATTTTTAATAACAATTTATTTGCACTAGCTCTACAAGCATAGAATTTCTACATACATTTTATCCAATATTTGCTAAAACCAGAAATACGTATACATATAATTTCTGCGCTGAATTTACAAATAATGTTAACTTTATAGATTATCCTCTTATAAAATAATACTTTTATTCCGGAGGAAAAGATAATAAAATAATAATGCAAACGGATGAAATTTCCAATAGAAAAAAATCTGAAAATGTAAAATGGCATTTATGGTGTCGCCTATGTGCAAGCAATGATTTGAGAAATGGAAACATTAACATTTTTCAAAAGGTGAAAGATAAGGAATATATGACATTGAACGAGGCCATCTACAAATACTTTAAAGTAAACGTAAGTTAAATATACATATGTGTATATACATTATTGTATTGTAAATTAAAACCCATAGATAACACCGGAAGATCCTTTACCAAAAGTGTTATGTTGTTATTGCTTCGATTTAATTAGTGCCGTAATCGACTTCAATGAACGCATTTTCAAAGTGCAGAGATTATTTTCAACTTTTAATTCAAATTTTGGTCAACCGTTCAGATTACAATTAATACCGGAAGACAAAATTCATGATTTCTGGAAATTGCGATCTACTACTATAGGCATGAAGGAAAATTCTGGCAGTCGTAAGCTTTCAGTGAAATTTAAAGATGAAATTACCGAAGAAAGTAAATCAAAAGTAACTAAAAATCTTCGAGAGAAGATACACTACAAAGAGGCAAGGATAAAAGAATTTAATAATTCCTTTAGTAACATGCAAAAATTTTCTGAGAATGATAAGGATATTCCTCAAAAAAGGAGAAAAAACAAAAAAAATACAGTCAAAAGTAATGAGATTTTTCTTGAAAACAACTCGCCCAATAAGAAAACTGTTTTAATAGAAGAATTTAAAAATAAAATGGAAACGCAAGAACTTATTGATACCATAGAAAATACGTTTAACGAAAAGATTGGAAATAACATGCAAACCGATCCTAAGCAAGAAAACAATAAAACGAATAGAAACGATATAGAAATAAAGCAATTCGGAGAAAAAGGATCGAACGAAACGAAAGAGTCAATTAATACTGTGGCAGTAAATATGGTAAAAGATAATAATAATGACCTCCTTCAGGAAAAAAGTAAAGCATTACGTAAGTCTTATACAAGGGTACAAGACTTTGAATTAGATATCACATGTAAAAAGTGTGGCGAACAATATAAATCGTTTTTTCCATATCGGCAGCATTTAAAATCGGCACATTCGGAGGCATGGTCTGGTGGCAAATGGACATGTCTTGATTGCGATGCAACTATACTATCCGGCGCTGGCTTAGCACGACATGTTCTGTTTCATAATAGCTCCCATCACGAAACCATTTATAAATCTTCCCAGAGTTTAGGGGACATTAAAATGAAAATACCGTGTAAAAAATGCGACATACAGTTCAAATCTTTTTTCCAATACCGTCAACATTTAAAATCTGCGCATAACTTAGGAAAGATTCATGACGAATGGACGTGCCCCTTCTGTGGAAGAATAGTATTTTACATTTCGACTTTTCGATCTCATCTTTTGACTCACATACCAGGAGGAGCTAACAAGTCCCACGTATGCTCAATGTGCACGAAAAGTTTTCGTACGAAAAGTGGACTGCGAGAGCATCTTTTAAGCCATACTCTAATGGAAAAAAACCATGAGTTACTATGTCCAGAATGTGATAAGTGCTTTTCTTCAAGAACATCCCTAAATGACCATATAAAATATGCACATAAAATAGATGACCAACGTTTACAGGGAGGAAATGGCATGTCCTCCACTACCACCACTTTTTCAAAAAATGACACGTTTAGCTACAACGAAAGCGCGCCCTTTGAAAGCGATTTATGCAAAAAAAAAAACAGGAACGCCGGTCAACATAAGGTACAAAATGTGTCGCCATTATTAAATCTCCAGTCGAATTTTTAACAAGTTCATTTTTTTAAGGCCCATAGAGAAACGTACGATTCCCAAAAATTTACTTGCACTCTTTGTGGACTACAACTAAGTGCACTTAACCTTTTCAATCGACATTTAGCAATGCATAATGACATGAAATACCAATGCGGTCACTGTGAGCGCAGTTTCGGAAACATAACTGCATTGAAGGTTCACATGTTATCTCACACTGGGACTAACCGTTATAGCTGTAACTTTTGCGATCGAACTTTTCCTACTTCATTAAGCCGTCATCTACATGGAAGTAAAAAGCATCCGCAGGCTGTCATAAAAGATTCTGATGGATGCCAATAAGTTGTCTGAAGAAATCTACTCGTGAATATTGAAACAGTTGCAATATAAAACAATTTTCAGCATTCTTTAGTATGCAATTTATTGTTCAAGAGGGTTCATTTCAGCTAACGATTCGTATGAATATCGAATTGAAAAAGCGCTCAATAAAAACGGAACACTTCTATTTTCATATATATTTAAAATAAAATAAATTTTTTCTGGCAATAATATCAAATATATCTTGTTACTCTTTATTTTAGTGAAAACATATACATAAAAATAAGAAGAAGCGAACAAGTGTTATAATTATATAGCAAAACCCCAATAAATGATATTTACATTTACCGAATTAGATTTTTCGTTGCGAAAACTGGATAAGTAAGCGTTTTCTATGTCGTTTATAAAGTTTCCTAGAGTCGATTATCTGAATACGGTAATTCGAAAGCAAATCTTCAGATATAATACAAAAACATGAATTCATCATTTGATAATAACCTAAGCTCTAGTACCAAGGAGCAGACAATCAAGAACAATTGGCAGTTATGGTGCCGTTTGTGCGCACAAGAGGATTTCTCAGAGAAAATTCATTTTTTTCGTAATGACAAAACCGCAGTTAACATCAGGAATATTTCGCTTATTGAAGCCATTGAAAGTTATTTTAACATTACAGTAATAACTATAACATAGCAATCAAAAACAATGTTTAAAAGTTTTACATTCCTTTAGATATCGGACGAGGATTACTTGCCAAAAACGATGTGTAAAAAGTGTTTCAACTTAATCACGGCCCTAGTTAATTATAGTGAACGCATATCCAAAGCTCAAAAAATGTTTAATAACTTACTTTTAAAAGCGGAGGAGGAGTACTGTGATCTTCAGTCCGTACGTTTAAAATTCGGGTTGATAGATGACGAGATACTATCTCAATTTCCCATAGCCGAAATTCACTACTTTGAAACAAAGCTTGAAACGACTGAAATCGAGGACAATTCAATTAAAAAGGATGTTTCAGGAATTTCTTCATCACCCACTATAAAAGGTGAACTCAGGAAAGCAAACGATATTGAAATGAATGTGGAAGTGGAAGGATGTCGCGAAGAACCATTATATGACGAAGAAAACGAATGCGAAAGTGCTGATGACGAAGAAGACCCTTTTAGTAGCGTTGGTGAAGACAAGGAATATAATTTAGAAGAAAATATTTTGAATGGGAAGAAGAGAAAAAAATTAAAAAGAAAAGCTAAACATAGAAACAGTAAGGGCAAAGAACAAGATATCGAAAACAATTTAGAAGATATTAAATTAGACATTACTTGCAAACATTGCGATGAACAGTTTACATCTTTTCAACCTTATCGCCAGCATTTAATAACGCAGCACGATCAACATACAACTCCAAAAGAATGGATATGTCCAGCATGTGATAAAATACTTACGTCGAGCATTCGCTTAGAGCGTCATCTTAGAGTTCACATACCGCGGGAGGAGCCTGAGGTATTACCTTGTCCTGAATGCGGCAAGCATTTTCCTACAAATACTCGCCTAAAAGCTCACATTAAATATAAACATAAACCTGAACGTTTTATGTGCGAAGAATGTGGGGCCTGCATAACCACGAAAGCTAACTTGCAATTTCACATGTTAACGCACACGGATAATGCTCCACTAGAATGTGAAGTTTGTAAAAAGAAATTCAAATATGCAAGACGCCTTAAGGTGAATCTAAGAAATTCAGTTCTTTTTCTACTAAACTACAATGAATTATAATCATAACTTATAACTAGCATCTTAATTGTTTATGCAGATTCACATGGAGACACATGATTCGCAGAAGCACATCTGCAACATATGCGGTCTTCAGTTAAACACACGTATAACACTAAGAGGACACATGTCAGTGCATAACGATATTATGAAATACAAATGCGAATTTTGTGGTCGTGCTTTTAAACTATCCAAGACGCTAAAATTCCATTTAATATCGCATACTGGTCTGAAGCCGTATACCTGCGATTTTTGTGATCGCGCCTTTACGAACGGAGCAAATTGTCGTTTGCACAAGAAAAAAGTTCATCCGGAAGAATGGGCCGCTTTAGAAGCGGCGGGACGTACTAAAAATGTCGCACGCACTTTGCCCAATATAGAAACCTTAAAGGCACTGTAAGGAAATGAACATATAATATAATTCTTCTTATAAGCTTTATTTTAATTTGCAGTACAAGAGCTGCAGGCAATTTGACGTCAATAGTTAACAAGCAAGGAAACGGTGGTAAAAAATTTCATAATCAAGATGATATCGTCTTGGCGAACACATTGAAGCTAAGCGAAAGTAAATAAGGCTCTGATGAAAGAAAATATATTTTAAGATCAAATCAATTAAACGTTTCACGAAAAACCCCACGATATCTATAGTAATACTTTTTTTATAATACAGATTTAGGAGCATGAAAAATCCAATCTGAAATCAAGAATTTATATTGAAAAGGTCAAAGGTGTGTCCAGAGAAAATTTTTACATGGGCTTTCAAACGTACGTTTGTGAGGCAATCTTGAGTATTTTTATAAAATTGAAAAGCAAGCTATGCATTTTTCTATTTTTCTTCTGCCGGTTTTTTTTTTTGAGAGTTTTGCGTTCCTTGGATGTGAGTCACTTGACCAACGAAAGAGTAGCTTGTCTTCAAAGAATAAAAAATAACAATTAAATGTGTGAATCAAAATTTAATGTTGGCAGTTCTCTTGAGAAAACTGTTATACACGGTAGAGATAGGTTTTTAATGTAAAATAAAATATCAAATAAAGAATTGTTGTTAATTTACATTAACGAAATTATAAAATGCAATCACCACCTGGTAATGCACAGCCCGGTGAAAGGGAGGCAAAAGCTGGTGAATGGCAGTTTTGGTGTAGAATGTGTGCCAAGACTGATAGTCGAAATAATACAAATGTGCTTCTTAACGAGGATCCTTTTAGAGGCGGTGGTAACCAAGAGATAACTTTAAAGGACGCTATTGAACGATTCTTTGCAGTCAAGGTAAGTTTTTAGCGACAATTGCGGAATATTAGCCACATTTACTACTGGAATTCTACAATTCGAAAGATTTCAAAGGAAGATTTACTACCGAAGGTGCTGTGCTCGCACTGCTTTACTTTAATAACAACAGTAACCAATTACAATGATCGGGTATGGCGAGTGCAAAGAATGTTTAATAATTTAATTTCTTCGTTTCAAGACAATTATTGCGATTTAGACTCTGTACGTTTAAAATTTGGAATATGCGACGAGAGCGTCCCAATCAGTTTTTCCGTGCCAGACCTGCATTGCATTGCAGGAAATGAAATTAAAAAACCAGTTGTCAATGATGAAAAAGACGAACTGCTAAGTGATGAAAATTTAGAAATATCGTCATGTTTTACACGAATAAAAGAGGAAGCTATTGGCGACGACGTGAAAAGAAAAAAGCTGGAAGAAGCTCTTTCAATGGAAGAATGCCGTGAAGTACCCTTTTATGAAGATTCAAATGGCTTTAAAAGTTCCGATGAAAAGGAAGATCCATTCAGTAGTGCGCAAGAGGATATGGATTACAACATTGGAGAAGATATTAAAAATATTAAAAAATTGAGGAGCTTTTCCAAACACAAGCGTAAAAAGGAAACAGATGGGGATTTTGATAATCACAGTGAAAATGCAGAGATCGGGTACGCAAAAACAAAACAAAGAAGAAAGAAATCCCAAGGAAAGATCAAGAGTAATTGTCAAGTCAAAAGACGTGACATTGAACTAAATATCCCATGCAAAGAATGCAATCAAATGTTTGATTGTTTCCCTACGTATCGTCAACATTTAAATGCGGCTCACGGGCTAGACGATAATTTGAAAGATTGGAAGTGTCCTTTATGCGGCAAGATCTTAACTTCTGCGTCTCGACTTGAACAACACGTGAAAAGTCATTTAGAAAATAAACGCGAGTTCCGAACTAAAACACTAAATATTAAATTAGATATTACTTGCAGAGAATGTAGTGAAAAGTTCGATTGCTTTGAAAAATATCATCAACATTTAAATTCGGCGCATGGCCAACTTGATAACGTAAAAGATTGGAAATGTCCTTCATGCGAAAAAGTCTTGACCTCCGTTCATCGACTGGAACAACATTTAAGAAGTCATGTGCCGCGAGAACCTAAAATGTTACCCTGTTCAAAATGTGGAGCCCATTTTCCAACAAATGGTCGCCTAAATGCACATATCAAGAATAAGCATAATACCGAACGTTTTATGTGTGAAGAATGCGGCCTGTGTCTAAGTACTAGTTCCAATTTAAAATTTCATATGCTAACGCACACGGATATTGCTCCATTAGAATGTGAAGTGTGTAAAAAAAGATTTAAATATGCCCGACGTCTAAAGGTAAATATTTCTCTTTTGCTGTTGAAAATTCTCTCTTAACTTCTTATGTGTTTTAAAGATCCATATGGAAACGCATGACTCCCAGAAGCATATTTGCAATATATGTGGTTTACAGTTAAACACTCGAATCACTTTAAGACGGCATATGGTGGTGCACAATGATATAATGAAATATAAATGTGACTTTTGCGGTCGTTCTTTCAGGCAAAAGAAAACCTTAAAGTATCATTTAATATCACACGCTGGTCTCAAGCCGTATACATGCGACTTATGTGATCGTGCCTTTACTAACGGTGCCAATTGCCGTTTACATAAGCAAAAAATTCATCCTGAGGAGTGGGCTGCTTTAGAAGCGGCGGGTCGTACTAAAAACATAGTTCAACGTTTGCCTAATATTGAAACATTAAAAACATTGTAAGATTTTTTCATCTATTTTTGTAAAATATTGTACATTAATTTCTTTATTTGCAGAACAAGAGTAGCTGGTAATGTAACATCCTTAAATATTAAACAAGGCGCGAATTTTCGCCTTGATAATAGCTCTAGAAATCCGAACGATATAGTTGAAAAAGAATAAAAATAATCTTAAGAAACCAATTAGTCTAACAAAATAAATTTCTTTTTGTATAAAATTGCAAAGTATTACAGTTGAAAATATATTACATTAATATTTTATCTGGCAATACTTTTGCACTATGTCATTAAATCCTTCAAGTGATTGCCGATTAATTTTATTGAAAAAGAAGAAGCTTCACATCAAATTGGAAAATTATGGTTTTTCTTGAAAAGTTTTATAAATTATGCAAAATGTTCCTTACAAATGCAAAATGTGATGTGATTTGTGAATAGATTAATTAAGCAGGACTGCGAGTGTGAAAGTGAAATAGTGAGAAAAAAATCCAGGAACATTGTAAGCGTTAAGAGTGGCCTGAGAGGATCGACAAAAAATGCAATCACATATTGCAAATATAATATCCAAGGATATAAAAGAATCCACCAGGATAAAGTGGCAATTATGGTGCCGTTTGTGTGCCAGTAACGATTTCCAAAATAATATTAATATCTTCCAAGATGACGTAAAATTACTAGGCATTAATAAAGACATGCCGCTAAGGAAGGCTATAGAAAAATATTTCCAAATTCAAGTGAGAGTATTTTAAAGCATTTCAAAAATGTGCTAGTCTGTCAATTATGTTTCTAGGTTCTGCAAGATGATATAATGCCCCGGATGGTATGCTCTGATTGTTTAAGTTTTATTGATTGCCTTGTCTCCTTTAACGAGCGTATACTTAAAGTACAACAGATGTTTACTACTTTAAGCTCCACATCTGAACAAGAACTTGGCGATTTGGAGCAAATACGGTTGAAGTACGTCGTATTTGATGATAAGAGCGATAAAAATTATTCTCAACTCTCGTTAGCTGAAGTCCATTATTTCGAAGCAAAGCACGAAATAGATATTGAAAAAAATGTTATGAATAATGGGACTCCAGAAGGTTATAATTGTCATATAGATTTAAAAAAAGAAATCAACGGAGATGTCCAAGTTATTAATGAGGAAATAATGGATGTTGAAGAAGAAGGATACCAATGTCGGGAAGAAGCTTTTTATGATGTTATTGAAAAAAATTGTCATGGTCAAGGCGAAGAGAAAGATCCTTTCAGCAACGTCGAAGAAGATAAGAATGAAGAATCTTCCCCAGGAATTAAGCGGAAAAAGTTAAAAAAACCGAAGCATAAGAATAATGAGGCGTTACAAAAAGATGTTAAATTAAATGTCGAATGTAGGGACTGCAACGCACATTTTCAGTCATTTCGGCTCTACAGTAAACATTTGAGAGAAGTGCATAAGCAAGAAGACGCTCTAAAGGAATGGAAGTGTCCTACTTGTGAAAAAATTGTGAGTACGAGTTATCATTTGGAGCGTCATCTTAGAACTCATGTACCGCTGGAGGAGCGAAAAGTTGTGTCATGTTCCGAATGTGATAAACGGTTTTTCACTAATACTCAGCTAGAAGCTCACATAAAGTACAGACATAAAAATGAGAAACCATTTATCTGCGAAGAATGCGGTATATGTCTGCGCACAAATGCCAACCTTAGAATACATTTATTAACGCACACCGATATAGCACCGTTCGAATGCGAGGTCTGTAGAAAAAAATTTAAGGATCGTACTAGGTTAAAGGTAATTATATCTTCGGAAATGAAAAATTAATTTGCGTTTTTTCAAAACAAGTCTTTGGATAGACGCATATGGATATACACAGTCCCAACAAACACGTCTGTGCTATGTGCGGGCTACAATTGAATTCCCGGGCTACGCTAAATCGGCATTTACTGGTGCATTCCGATGAGATGCAACATAAATGCGATTATTGCGGTCGCGCATTTAAAAGAGCTAAAGCTTTGAAGAACCACCTAATACTTCACACGGGCCTTAAACCCTATGCTTGCGATTTTTGTGATCGCACTTTTGCCAATGGGTCGAATTGTCGTTCACATAAAAAGAAAATGCATCCTGAGGAGCTTGCGGCATTGGAAGCGTCCGGTGGGGGAAAATGTTACACCCGAAATATACCCAAACTAGAAACCCTAAAGGCGGTGTAAGTCAAGCAAAAATATTTGCAAGAAAATTATATAAATATTCTACAATTTTCAGAACAAAAGGGGCCGACAACCTAACGCCGGTAGTTACCAAGCAAAGTGGTTGTTTTGCATATAGTAAGAAATCTAAGCCAACTAATGCAGAGCATTCCGATCGTTTACGCAAACCAAAAATTCTTTCAATGCAGTCAACAACTGTAACAGAAGGCAGACAAACTTCCATGAATAGTTCGAATCTTGAAAATTTAAACCTAAGTAATATACCGCAAGTCGGCTCCAACAATACGGACGCTCAAGTCTCTGAGACGAATGCAACGGCAACAAGTCGCGAGCATATACCAAATTTCGATAAAATTTACCAGCATCTAATGAAACGAACAGTTTCCGGGTCCACGCAATTATCTTTGAATATTAAAAGACCACCTAGTGAAATATCTTTAATAGAAACGGAGGCACACGAAACGCAAACACAAACACAAACGCAACATGCGCAAACTGATAGCGCAACATGTTCACTGGGTAGTCATCCCTTTTATGATCAAATGACCCAACAATTTAATCATAATTAAAGATACATTGAATGATTATAGATAAATTGTTTTTAATATGAACATTAAAAATTATATTGAAATTTGTAATTCTAGTAATTGTGTAATTAAAATAAAAAACCAATTATATTCGGCTTGGACCGAAAGCTTTGACACCTTTCATTTGCTAGCTTTTCGTGTTTTTATACAAAGCCGAAAGCTGTTGTTAATGTGATATTGTGGATTGAAAGTTGGATGGCATCAGGATCACTGAGTAGGATCTCGACTTCGGCAGCTGATATCGTGGTCAACCCCTGTTTATGCATCGATCAGATTTACTTGGAAATGGCACGTAAAGGCAAAAATAATATGATAATTAAGAGACTCGATTGACTACTTTCTCCAAAACGCGACGAAAGTGTTCCTTCCAATATATAAACGTTCATCCAAGTGGTCGAAATTCGTCCATTTTTTTCGCTACATACGACGTTTTACCAAAAGTGCACCTCATCAGCAATGTAGGCTTTGATAAAAGATCAGCGCCTGTAGGTATGCAATTTTTTCACCTGCGCGTTCTATTGTATCCTATATCACCTTACACCGCACCGGGTGCATTGACTTATTTTAGCCCAAAGACTAAATAGTTCGGATCGGACCATTTCTTCGACCGCTTCACACATAACAATTTATGTTAAAAGATGATTGTATATAAAGGTATGGTGTCGTTATCTGTTTTCCTTAGAAATTGAAAGCATTAGAAACCTGTAGGTATATCATTCTTCTTGATGCAAACTAATCTTTTACTCGGAGGGCAATGAAGCCTTCTACTAATTACTTCTTTTAATAACACTGCTGGTTTATTGCAAATCAATAAAAACTGAAAAATATATTATTTAGAAATTGAGTTTTTTTTTTTTATACCCATCACCGAAAGATGAGGTTTATATTCATATTGTTAAAACATTTGCAACGCCCAGAAGGAAGCATCAGAAATTCCACAAAGTATATATATTTTTCCTCGGCACGAAATTTTCAATTGATTTAAGCATATCCGTCTGTCCGTCTGCTGTAAACGTTCTTCTGGCTGCAGAAATGAAGCTATCGACTTCAAATTACGCAGAAGGATTGGAAGTTTTTGCGCGACAGATTGGTATTGAAAACGGACTCAGCCGGTCGAATGGCACGTTCATAATACAGCGTAAATTGAGAACATCTCCATTAAAATTGGCTTTTTGCTCACCACTTAAACATAAACTACAGCATACAAATCTAAAAAAATTGAACGTATATTCTATGGACGGTGCTACAATACTTGTACAAAAATGGGAAAGATTTCCGGCGTTTACCAAATATTATATAGTGTATCAAGACTTCGTTTATCTTTCAAAACCTTTCCAACGCGCAGAAGCAAGCTTCAAGGCCCATAAAGTGTATAAATTCTTGCCCAGATTCAAGTTCTGGATGCACATAAGCAAATGCGTCCGTCCAACTGTGTAGTATCTCTGATAAATATTCCCCCGTTCGCAAAAATGAAACTATCGCCTAGAAATTAGCAAAAAAATTTGCAAATGAGCCAAACGGAAGAAGCGCCTACGACGCTCACACGCTTATACAATAAAAACTGTGAGCACCTTTGTTTTACGGGTTTTTTCTGCTTGTTACTCATAAAATGCAGCATCAACTAAATTTCAATTTTGATTTTGCAAATGGAAACAATCGGACGCGGCCATGCAATATTGTAGAGTTTTAAAATTTCTTTTTTTTCTTTTTTTTTTTAGTCTTTCTTTAAGATAACCCTGGGGGATATAAAAGATTCGACGAAGGAATATAATATTCTTACTTGCGAATTTTGTTAATATGAAAACATCTTTGATATATAATTGTTTAGTAGCGATTTATTAAATCAATGTTCAGTTGCCTACAGAATTTTCATTGTGTGTGTATAATATTTAAATTAATTGCATATGAAGAAAATAAAAAAGAAAGTATCAAATTCTTAAATATTTAATATTTTACATAAAAAAGAGAAAAACAAAACGTAAATACTTGAAGAAATACATTAAAAAAAAAAAAGAAGAAAGAAAAAGGCTTTATCAAGACAAAATTAGTAAAATTCATTTTTATCTTACATATACTATTTGATATATAAACGTATATATATTATTTATGTATCTATGCATATAAAAAAATTTTAATTAAACATTTTTATTTTAAACCTAATTATAATTATTATTATAATGCGATTGCACTCTACAAAACGTCTTAAACTAAACTTATTTTTATAATTTATAACATTGAATAATTAATTTTATAACAATCTTTTTGAGGCTGGAAATTTTCGGAAAAAGTTTAAAGCCAATTTTATCATTTTAATGATTTATAATAAATCTTCAGTGTATTTGTGTTTCTTTTTCCTCGATTTTTCATCGTTTGTTGCCGCGTATTACTCTTCTAAAAAAAGTAAATTTAAATATTTCCAACAAATGGGAAAAAAAAAATAAAATAAAAATAAAATAATTATTACTAATAAATATAATAATATAATATATAATATTTGTTAAAATTTAACATATCACAACTTAAAGAAATGCTTATCTAAATCGGGTAAAAGATGTATAGAGTAACAATATGTTTATCTAAAACCGATGCAGTTGGGTAGCTTTAATAGCAGAACTACGTAATATTAGGAGCGAAAAAGTACGGATTTGATTTAAGAATAATACGATTGAAATGTGTTAGCGATCCCTTGTTAAAGCTGTTGTTACTACCTCCACGTCAAGTAATAATAGGAGAATTTCACGTAAACGGCGGCGGCAATGTTATGGGATCAAAAGTGCGTGCATAATCGGTAAAGTTATCAATTTTACGATAGCCCCATAACTTCATGGCTTCAGTGCACTGACTTTGTATACGCTTTATCTATTAGAACGACAAAGAACAATTATTCGATATTAAAAATCATTTATATAAATTATATATCATAATTTATTTTGAATAGATTCCTATCTTATAACGTTGGGATTAGGATAACTATATAAAAATCAAAACTGTATAAAACTCAGAACTTTTTGTTTTGGAAATTATTTAGGTATTTATAATAACTGCTCCCCCTTGGTAAAGATTGGAAAAAGCTGTTTGTTATTAATGCTATTCGGTCCCTGGATAATCCTTTCAAATTCTTTTTGTTCCATTAGTTTTATATTCGTTAATATTTATTATTGCAAATAATTATAAAAATTTATTTATTATTGCAAATAATTACAAGGAATAGATAAAGAGATATTTAGTTTACAAAGAGAAGACTCTAGATGAAAATTGGACGATCACTTTTGCTTAAGTCCCTTCGATCTTGAAAAAAATCACAAGTTATTCGATGGTATGAAAAGAGTTCGATGAACCTAACACATTCGATATGCCGTCGCATGCTAATTAGAAGAAGGGGACGCACATTTGCGATACCAATGATTATGCAGTTAATTCTTGGCTCTTAAGAGTATCTACTCTATATCTGGAAGATTTCAGATATGACATCGCTAACGATCTTGCAATTGGTTTCTGAAACACAGCAATTGAATTATTGCTGTAGTTTTTCGACCAACGAACACGATTGTTTTAACGAGTTTTACGTTACGCTTGATGGTAACTTTGTATTAACGAAAAACGGAGTTCAGCTTTCCTAAGCTATGTCAAATATCCATCTACTGTAGTTTTAGGCTTTCGAATTTAGAACAATGAATGAGTGGCTTTTCGAAAAGTTTCTTTAAATCGTTAGATTTGGGAAACGAGTGAAAGGATTCTTAAAATGTCTGATGAACACATTAGATTAGTCGGAATAAAAAATAGATTCCGGAAAAATATCTTTAGCTCGATGGCTGGATTGAAAAACAAAGTATTAAGTTTATGGTCTTCGAAGCTACTTATAACAAATAGATTTTTGAAAGGTTTTTGTAAGGGGTTATGTAAGCTGTCGAAACGACTTAGTTTTATGAGGGAAAGTTCTCATTTTCGAGGAGAAAGACTTCTTTTCTAAAAGTGTTCTATAAAATCATTTATTTCTATATGAATTTTTATTAAAAAGCATTGAAATAAAAATTTAACGCGAAAAAGTTTTATATAAAAATATTTAATATATTCTTTATTACCTCGTTTTGTTTAAGATCCTGTTTCCAATGGAATGGAGCTGATTTTGAATCGCGATATGTTGAACTGACGCCACCTATATTAACTTTTGTATGGCTATCTAGAAATTCTTCTACCATGGCATCAACGGGCAAACCATAAAATTGTAATACTTCTTGTGCCATCTCG
The DNA here is from genome assembly GCA_000688715.1 of Glossina pallidipes. NCBI lineage: Eukaryota > Metazoa > Arthropoda > Insecta > Diptera > Glossinidae > Glossina > Glossina pallidipes. The sequence goes on from KK499894.1 coordinate 697,602, forward strand.
TATGGATTCAGTGATAGATCTTCGTAACGTAAAGTTCTGCAAATCAAAAAGGAATGATCAGCGATTACAAAACATCTTGTCGACTCACACCGTATCGAACTTGCACGCATATTATAATAGGTGGGCAAATAAATTCTCTGCATGGAAATTGATTGTTTCATAAAAAAAAAAAGCTAATGCTTCATTTCTTTTAAAATTTTCGGTATACGTAGCTTTGATAGTGTCCTAAGCTTCAGTTGTTTGGAAGCTATTGGGCAATGAATATTAAGGCGTAAAGGTTTTTTTCTGTTTTTAACTGGATTAAACTGGAAATGGTTGGCTTGGAGTGAAACGCAGTAGGTTATGAAGTAATTAAAAAATGGTTTACGAGATTTTCTGCTAAAAATTGTAGATGAAATTTGCATTCGTCAGTCCGTCTTCAGAAATTGCAATCCAGCAGGCGACGTTCAAGTTGCAGATCGGTCCCGTTTCGATTAGCACGATGCACGATCAGATCGATGCAGTCATATTTAGCAGAGTCCGGCGTAGCCAGCGTTGTACAAAGATGGATTGACAAGTATTTCACCTCGAAGTATGAGGTGAGGGCATCTCTTAGCTTGGCGATTAGAGGCCAAGGATCACAAATAAAGAATGTAAATATTTCAATATCAACTCAACTGCAATAACAATCACTAAGTATGTAAATAAATTTCAATCTTATGAAAAAATACAGAGAATTTATTTGAATACCTAATAAAAACAAGCTGGCGCGATTAAATTCTTTCAAAAATCCACAAATTTCAATAAGACAATTGTGTAATTGTGCTCTTAGGAAAAGAGGAGAAGATTTTGGATTTTTTTTTTTTTCTTTTTTTTTTTTTTAGTTGCAAGATCTCTACCTGCTTGAAATTTTACTTACCTAAATCTAGCAGGATATTTTTTTAATAATTCCTCAGCAGTCTCGTAATCACTTACTAAATCTTCACAAACATATTTAGGATCCTCGCAATCAGGATTACCCGCACACCATGTGCGATGACGTCTCGATTGCATCGTACCTCTCGGATCTCGTACTAATAAGATAATGCGCACATTTAAACTGCAATCAAAAACGAAACGGAGCAAAACTTGAAGTTACAATTGATTAACATAAGACTAGAGTTTACACACTCGTTACTTTTATTAGTTAAACCCAAGTTAATAATAATATGATGAAGATATTAAGCGAACATTTTTTTCTATTTTTATTGTGATTTAGTACAAATTCGAATACTTGTTTTTCGGGTTATTAGACGAATGTGTACAGCGTATGATCATAGGCAAACACACAAGCACAAATGCACAAGCATACGCGCAAATATAGTTTGGTTACGAACTCGATTCGTTTTAGTAAAGAAATTGCAGTCATGCACAAGCGTTATGCATTTGTTTTCCATTTGTATATCATTTATGGATACGTTGATAAGATACCAAATGTAATTCTTTTGGTTATGTACTTCATTATACCTATCACCGAAAGATTAGGGATACATTCGCTTTGTCAAAACGTTTGCAACGCCCAGAAGGAAGCTTTAGAGAGAGCTGCAGAGTTTATATATTCTTGATCAGCATCAAATTCTGAACCGATTTAAGTCTGTCCAGCTGTCTGTCTGTATAATGTCTGTTGTCACCGTTCTCCTAGCCGCAAAAATTAAGTTATCGTCTTGAAATTTTGGCAAAAACATTGGAAGTTTTTGCACGCAGGTTGATATCGAGAATGGATACGAAATCTTAAATTTTATCACGTCCGCGCGGAATTTAAAAGTCCCTACTTAAGGAAATGTTAGATTTGGTAGAACAAATTCATATTTATTTATATCACATGTATCTATGAAAATAGTTCCCCAAACTTTCTATTGCATTCTACTTCTACTCTATATCGTGTATATGTTTTATAGTCCTCGTCATATATTCTCGTTGCCCTTCGTTCACATACATCACAGCTCATGCATTTTCTTCGCCATTTCACAAGCATTATTATTATTATTATTAAAATTAATTTAGCCAGAGAAATAAATTCTAAGACTAAAGTCATAAAACTTTAAGGCTATCGGCTTTACTGAAAACTCGAGATACTTTGCCTACTCTTTGTCTACTACTTTCTGCCCACTTGAACGTTTGTTCTTCGATTTGACTTAGAGCGGACGATGAACCACTGTCACGATTACTGTTGCCTAAATCATAATGTGGCAATAAAGTTTGCAGTTTTTCAAATTTTTTATTAAATCTTTTCAAGTTCTGACTATTTATCCCACTGTCGGTCAACAAAACTCATTACTACAAAAACAGATTTTTACAAAAAGTATTGACGTTCAAAAACCCTCAAGTAGGCAGTAGTAGGCGCCACAAAGCTAATCCAAAAATGGGCGAATTATTCGCACGGGCACGTGAGAAAAGTTTAAAACATTCGTATTTATTTATTCCTATATGAGAGGCCATAAAAATTCCAGATGCTGCTAAAGCTGTCCATGATTTGTATAGAATGCTCCCCCGAAACAAAACTTATTCCGTAAGGTCTCCTTAATACCGTAATGTAAACAAACGGCAAATTGCAACGAGCTGAAATATTTGTCTGAAATTCGGAAAATATTTAATTTGATTGGCATCAAACCTGTTATTACTTTGCTGAACGAATGGCTAAAACTAAGCAAAAATATTTATTTCGTATTTAGTTTTCCCATTCTTAAAAATATGATGGACAAGACCGACTGTGAAGTCTAGGCCACAGCCCCTACTTCCGTGTTCAAGCAAGGTTACAAAAAACAACGTAACTTTCTCTTTCTCTTCCTCTTCCTCTTCCGTCCTTTAAACGATTGAGATTCACTGGTAGGGTTAGGAAGTAAGAAAAACACATTCAGTCGTGACTGAATTTTTTGTATCCATCACCCACTAAAGAAAAGGAAAGGAACTAAGCTTTCATGCTCATATTCCCATTCATATTGGATGGGCTCGGTTGATTGTTTCTGTTTCCAGAATATAGGGTGTAAGCGTTGTACTTTATGAGTAACAAGCAAAAAACTCGGAAAGCAAAGGTGTTCATAGTTTTTATTGCATAGTGGGCTTTGTAGGTGCGTCCGTTGACCGGTCTGGGTAATTTTGAAATTTCTTTTGCAAGTTTGTAGGCGATAGTTGCATTTTTGCGAACGGGAGTATATTTGCTATACAGTTGGGCAGACAGACACACTTAGGTGTATTCCGAATTTGTAACTGACTAAGAATTTATACACTTTATGGTGTTTTTGAAGCTTTCTTCTGCGCCTTGTTAAGGTATTGAAAAAAAAAAAATTGTTGCACTATAATATTGGGTAGGTGTGGTCAATTTTTCCCCTGTTTGTACGGATAGTATGGCATTGCCCAAAGAATACTCGTACATTTATGTCCTGTAGTCTATGAGTCAATTTTTCATACCTTTTGAAACACAAAGATGTCCTCAAGTTACGCGGTACTGTAGTCACGCGTGCTTCAACCTATTTGGAGCATTTTCAATATCAGTCTGTAAATTTGAAGCGGGTAGCTTGATTTTTGCAGCCAGGAGAAGGTTTACAACAGATATTACGAACGGACATACGGACATGCTTAAATCAATTCACAATTCGATGCTGATCAAGAATATACATACTTTGTGCAATTGTTGGGCGTTTGCAAACATTTTGACAAAACGAACATACCCCTCATCGTTCGGTGATACCTATAAAAGGTGTGGGAGTGAACGGATTTGAGAATTAAGAATGCACCACTTTGCGGAGCAATATATGAATGAATGTATATATCATCTGCAATAGATGATAGGATATAGGGTAATTGTACGTAGATATGCAGTGCATATGTACTACATAAGATATATCTAATTATTTATACAATTTTCTTTTCTTCTAAAGAAGAGATCTTTAAAATCTGTAGGGAAAATGCTTTTAAAAGAGTATGAAAAACGCATGCATTCTAACCTAAAATTTACATTGAAATATCACGCAAATATTCAAATCATTTGCTGCGTCTTGCCCTCCGTACGCAAAGTATCACGTGACCCGTACATCGACATCTACATACACTTACTATAAGAAAGTGATGGACATAATGAAAAGAATTGTATTTAGTGCCTTATCAATGTATCCGTAAATGATACAAACGAAAAAAAAAAAAAATTATTTGCGTATGCTTGCGTATATATGTAAAGCTTACGCATGGCTCTATACATTTCTTTAACAAAACGAAAGCCAAGCAAAACGGTCAAGTTCGAAGGCAAAGTGTTTGTGCATGCGGTTGTGTATCTATGTAAAATGTACACGTTGTATACATTCGTTTAATGAAACGAAAAGAGAGCGTTCAAGTTGTTAGCAAACAATAATAAAAATAGAAAAAGAATTCATTTAAAATCCCATTTCTCATGGTGTCATTAAGAATTTTTTCTCTAACTAATGAAAGTGACGAGTGCCCACTCTATTGTCATACATTCTGTTTGCTAATAAGCAAAACTTGTTGGATACATTTTAATTAAACAAATACATAATAAGTAGTGAATAAATTAAATTAAATTAAATGACTTCTAAAGAGAAATCAACAAAATTTTAGTGCGTATAACTTAGCACAACATATCGCCATGAAATTTGGTTCCGAAGCGTCCAAAAAAAAAGAACATAGTCTTAAAACATTTCTGTAGAAATATCGAAACATCTCTTGATTTAAAATTGAGGTTATGTTCGATCTACACGCAAGTGTATCGACACTGAAGACGCCTAAAAAGCCTAAAAATTGGTATTTTCCCCATAAGTCGATTGCTACTCAAGCAAATCGAGCATCAATATCCTTGCAACAGAATGTTGAAAATGTCTTCCAATACACTGCTTAACGATAACTTTTTTCTTGCAATGTTCTCTTCGTCGATGGCCCATGTCTTTTTTTTGTGAGTTTACTGCTCCTCTTCGCCTTTTCAGGCAATTAAAAGACATAAGTCGAAAATATAAGTTTTACGTTTGAATCTCAAAATGTATAACAAGTTTATCCCCACAAGGTACCAAATGTCATAACCCTAAAAAATTCGCCTAGAATGACTTTTGGCATTTCCGGCCGGTTGTCTTTAAAACTCAATTCAAGATTCCCGGTGGGACAGATCGAAATACGCAACACCCAGCTGGTGACCATCCAAACTGACACGCCATGGACAAATGCTCATAGAGATGGTCTTACATTTATAAACGATAATAGAATAAGCCAAGGCTGTTTGTTCATAATACCCTACATCATCGCTGGTGATAAATAGCATATTAATTTTGTGCAGATGTATGTAAAAGCGAAAAAAACTTAATATAAAAGCACTTTTTTTTCTTCACCGATCGATTCAGAATCGATTTTTGAATCGATGAGAGTTTTTTGCGCCCGTCTGTCCGTCCATCCACCTATCTAGGTGTTTTGTATTCAATCAACATTTCGGAAAATACTGATATCTTTTCGCTTAGGTGCAAGAATTCTTTTGGAAATTTATTAAATAGGTGCGTTTTCACGACTACTCTCCAAATAACGGCTTTTTTAAAAAACGTGTGTTATATGAAAAAAAAAGATGCAAATTTCAAAATTTCTTGACAATGAAAATCACTAAATAATAGAATTTTGACATATTGGAAAAAAAGCATAGGAAAAATTTTGATGATTTGGAAAAATAAATTTTGATGTAAACGTTAGCTGGACTACATAAGTGTGTATTCTTTACGCCCTGCACGATAGGAACTTTATCCTAAAAAGTAAGCTTTTAGTTTCTAACTACTTTATGACGAAAATCTTTAATAAGAAAATTAGTTTTGGATGAATCTCGACGTTTGTCTTTTGGGAACTCTTCCATAAAAGATCATCTCTCCTGAAAAGGATCTCTCATGGGAAATGAACAAAGAATTGTATTGGATGAAATTGTGTAAAGATGTTAATGGCCGGCTTTGTCCGACCGCTGTTTATTTTTTGACCTCTTTTGCTAAATTTTCACTATTAATCAAAATAAATGTTCGTTTTATTCGCAGAAAAGCTTTGCCATTTACTGTACATTTGTTAAAACGTGGTTTGCACTGCGATTTTTTTTTTTTTTTTTATAAGTAAAGTATTCCGGTAATTGTGAACGTGTCACTCAAAAGGAATAATTTTTTTGAAGTAAAATGTTTTGTGCAGAGAAAAGAAAAAAGAAATTTTTGAATGGAATTTAGAATTACTCTCCGCAGTTCCCCAAAAAGTTTTGCAAAAATCCTCGCACAACTGCATCTCAACACTTTTGATTTTTTAAATATGATTTATATGCTCCTTGCTTCGTGTTCAAGCTGAAGACAATTGTAATTTATGCCTGGTTAGGATGCGGTTAGAGTGTCAGTCGATAGGTGAATACACTTGAGATTGTGCACTGATTTAGGAGCATACTTTAGGGCATTACCAAAAAAATGAAAAAACAGCATATCGTTGAGCGTTATGTAGCTAAACGTGACAATCAAAAGGAGTAATGAGTGAACACAGTTCGAAAAAATGGCGTAAATGCTTTCTTCAACATTTTAAAAAGTACATAACGGCTTTAAAGTGAAACTCTAATTAAAAATTTTGTGATAAGATTTAGTTTTTCCACGAACGGAAAAAAATAATTAGTATTAATTTCCGCGTTAGCTTTACGAAAGCAACTTTTCGCGATAACATTTGCATCGCTAGAAAATAATTATACCGAGCATTCAGGTAGTAATTATTTTAACCATCAACCGAAAATGAAGGTAAACTATCTTTGTTATTTTGTTTGTAATTTTTATGTATAAATGTATATATATTTTTGATCAGGATGAGAACTACTCAAGTCGGTGAGGATACAAACTTTTTTTTTTTAGAGACGAAATTCAAAATGCGAAGTCAGAGAAAAATAAACTCCGTTTCAGCATAAATAGTGTCGATTGTAGCTTTCTTATTTTTAGTTTACGTATAAATATATATAAATATATATATATATATATATATATATATTTATTATTGTCGATTATTTCATACACATAAATGCATGCATGTACAAAAAAATGTAAATACAAATTTTTGTTCTTTTCATGGTCTACGGGCAACTGTTACACACGCTCTCAGCTATTTAATTAATAGCGGGACGTTGTTGTTGTTATACGTGAAATGTAAATTTAATGTTTTTTTTTTTTGCTAAGAAAATGAGTTTTTGCTTCTTCCGAACAACAAAATGATCTGAACGAATAAAAGGTGTAATAAACATTTGTGAAATTTTACAGGAAAATACAAAAAGTGAGATAATAATTTTTTTATTAATTTTTTAAATTTTATTAGATTTAAATAAGTCAATAGGTGTTGTGAACATGTTCTTAAAAAATGTTTCCATTCTCTTCTTGAGCAGCATAATTGCTGCCAAATCAAAATACTTCTTCCTGTTATTATAAATGTTTTTGGAACGATCGGGGAACCATTTCAGTTTATTCGATGACTTTTTTGGGTTATTATCAAAAGGTTAAAATTTTGCTTAGGGCATATTAAAGAAGGCCTTCGGGGGAGAAGGCGAACGTTCAAAGAGATTACTTGCTCTCTCCATCCCTCTCTTCATATAACCCTTTCCTGACTAACACCGTGCCCGAGCGTATAGGTGACATCGCTGAGTAACTGGTCCTAGAGAAAAAAAATGACAAGTTCGCCTTTCAAACTAACAAAGACTTTGTGTATAATTAATCCAGTAAAAAAAAAAAAAACGCAACCTCGACAAAAGAGAATTCTGTTAACAGTTTCCCAATCGGTCGGTTCTTGCGGGAAGAATTCCTGCGCAGTCCGGCGAACGAATCCCTGGCCGAAAGAAAGCTCATCGCATCATGTATCAGAAAGTTGCAAGTTTTCCAATGCTTTTAAGCTAAACGCAAGAACGTGGTAATGCTTCAATTAACAGGTTTTTTCGTTGTTGGGGTTTTAAGCCCCCTTCCGAAAACCAAAAGGATGCTCAAAGAAAATCCAGCAATAAATAAAGGCGAAGATGTAAATGCGCATAGATTTCAAAACGATACTAATTAGAGCTTTCCATTAACATTTCTCAAGTTGCACTGTTTGAAGTTGAAGTCGTAACTGCCGTGAAGGCAGTGTTAAAAGACAAGCAGATCCTTCTTGAGGACTTTCTGTAGTCAGAACGGGTCGATCAATTGTATCCACAATTAATTGCAAGTAATTCAACAGATTCGGTATATCACGGCGGTTATGAACAGCATTCTTGCGAACAAATATTATAATAAAACTTGTATGGCTTTGTTTTTTAAAATTATTTGCATTTAAATAAATGACTTTAATATGCTAATGCTTGGGCATCAATAAAGCTTACTGCATAAAAGCGTATGATATCACCTAAAACCGCACAATAATTTTTCGAGATGTTTTTTATGTTTATTTACAAAAGTTGCAAACTAAAACTAATTTGGACAAAGTTGTAAAGGAAACTGTGATAGTAATTCAAGTCGCGCTTGTATTAGGTGGGTGAATAAATTTCTGCCGGTTGCATTAGAAAACTGAATATTTTTAGTATAAAAAAATATGCTACAAGGTGTTTTATTCAAGCTAACGTGCATTTACCGCTTTCCCCATCTTTGAAGGAAAGGAAAGGGATCCCGTGTCCAAAGGATAACTGCTCCTTTCACGTTATCCGTAAAAGAATATCGTCATAGGAAAAGACTTCACTCTCGAGCACACAATTTAAGCTTTATCTTAGTGTTGTGACCAGTCATCTGTCATGCTTTTGGTAACTGCGTTACAAAGATGTGGTTATTGGGGACCAATACTCACAATTAAACTTTTCAATACCTCTTACTTTATAAAACAAAGTTGATAGGTCAGGAACAAACAATAAAAAAAAAAACCTAGTGATTGTCCTGTGACTTCTCTATGATTGTTGCTCAGAATATGGCTTGGCTCTTTTTTCAATGCTCGCTTTTCGTGTTGTCACTTAATTTTGGCGATATCCTTTAGCGACGGTTCCGTTGGGTACCACAATACCTCAATTTTTTTAGCGTTTTTCGTCAAAGTTAATGGTCTACCTAGTCTGTATTAATGTTGTTCACGTAGCGTGTCCATTGCTTATCACCACTCAACAGGCCCTTCTTTGCAATTACGCAGGAAAAGTAGCGTTTGCCGCCTTTCCCGGTTTTCTTTGTAAAAAAACCGATTTATTCGAAGCTTTCGAAAAGTACGTTCCATACACCTGAATGGGGTAGTTTAGACTTTTGCGTACAAGTTAAGTATAATGCTTTGAGGTTACGAAGCCGTAGTTTTATTCACCATCGTATAGTACTACCTACGTCCTTTTGTGGAAAACGGCTAGAACACAATCATTGCTCCAGTGAGTTGTATTTAAATACAATTGCTGCAGTAACTAAGTAGCTGCAGGGTAACTAATGGGCGCCAAAAAAACCTATCGAATCTTAACAAATTACAATCTATTCGTGCTTTAGCTTTTATGATTCTTGCAAAATCTTGCTAATGTTGCGATTAAATAAATAAAAAACTTGAATGTTCAAACATTATAATTAACTTAAAAACCTCCCCATCATTAATTTATTAAAACCATTTAATAGAAAAATACCATTAAAGTTAAAGGAAATTATTTGAAAAGTCATTGAAATGCAAATCCAAGCGGAATCGATCAAGACCTGTAAACTGAAATTCTTTGTACCGTACGGTACGGTACGGACTTCTACAGGCAAATATTAATGTTATGTAGAGATGTAACAATGACTCGCAAAATAAATTATTGTAGAATTTTGTTTGGAGCTACTTTCCAAAGAATTAAATTCAAAGTTAATATCTTGCATTCAAATCTCTTCTATAAAGAGTATTACTAAAAATTAGTAAAGTCTCTGATCATTGGCCTTTAAATAGCAAAACTTAATGCGAGAAGAGGTTTCAAAAACAAACGATTTCCATACTCATTACCGTAGGAAGAGGGGTATATTCATTTCGTCAAACCAATTGCAACGCTCAGAAGGAAACGTCGGAGGTCCCGCAAAGTATATGTATTCTTGATCAGCATCAAGCATATCCGTCTGCGTGTCTGTCCGTCCGCGTAATGTCTGTTGTAAACATTCTCCTGGCCGCAAAAATGCAGCCATGGACTTTAAATTTGGCAGAAACATTAGAAGTTCTTGCACGCAGTTTGGTGTTGGAAATGTGGCAAATCGGTTGAAGCGCATGCTTACAAGACCATGTAAATTGAGGGCATCTCTGTTTTTGAAAAGGAATAAAAAATTGGCTTATAGACTACAGCACATAAGTGTACAAAAACTTGAAAAAATATCCTATGGACGATGGTATTGCATCTGTACAAAAGTGGGAAAAAATTGACCACGCCTACCCAATATTATCGTGCATCAAAATTTAATTGTTTTTTTTTTTCAATATCTTTATAACGCGCAGAAACAAGCTCCGAAAACCCTATAAAGTATATAAATTGGAATGTACCTAAGCATGTCGGTCTTTTCGTTTGTCCATCTGTTAGTCTTCGCAACTGTGAAGTATTTGTCGTAAACATTCTCCCTTTACCGAAAATGAAGATATCGCCTACAAATATGCAAAAGAAATTGGAAATGAGTTAAACCTTTCCAAGGACACGCCTATAAAACAAAAACATTTTATTTTGAAAATAGAAAAAATCCGCCGCGCCTACCCCCATGAAAATTTAATTCTTACACTTTGTTTTGTCTTTTTTAGAACAACCGTGATGGGTATAAAAAATTCGGTCAGGACCGAATATAGTTTACTTACTTTTTTTTTTTGTTCTTTTTTTCATAATAGCAACAAAAAAAAAAACAAAATTAATGTCCGAACATTTAGCTTGCTTGATATAGTCCTAATCTGGGCTACACAAAGAGATTTGCAAAACGAAATATAAAATAACGTATTATCGAATAAACTGTATAAATAAAATGTTAGTAATGCACACTAAAACGTATAAAGGAGAAGAAAAACACAGAAAAAAAAATGCAAACAAAACCGGGTACATATTGAGTTTAATCAAATAGTGATAACTTAACAGGGCTGGCCCAATGGAAGTCGCGAAGCATTCCTTCATCAATCAGAAGACGTTTTCGCCTTCTCCTTCTTATTGCTGGTAGGAAGCTAGTGATGGAAGGCATGCCGGCTAACATTTCTTTCTTCCTTCTCCTATCCATTGTCACAGTCAAAATATTTAAAAGTCTATGTACGTTATTGCAAGACAAACAACAAACTATTAGGGGTTGGCTACTCCTGGTCTCCAGTGTCATTGTGTTAATCTTCACTATTTTAGTAGGAAAGAGAGAGACAGCAATAAAAAAAAAAATATTATAAATAAAACAACACGAGAGCCTGCATAAAGAGATTGTGGTCTGTGTGATACCATATTTAAAACAAAAAAAAAAAAAACTGTCACACACAACTAAATCAAAAATAGTCGGATATATGCAAAACAGCTAAAGTAAAACCATATGCAAACTAATCTCGGCAAAATATATATATATATGTATATATATATATATACATAAGAACGTGTGAATGAATTTCGGTTTTGGAACTATGCGAAATATTAATACAACACACGAACAACACATATCTTCATTTGTATATTTTAAGTCTACTAGACAAACAAAAAAAACAAAAAAAGTTGCATAAAGTATATCATGTTTGATGGCTTATGAATGCTTTTAATTAAAGTAGGAGAGATTTGAATCTAACCTCCCTCATTTTTCGCTACTGAGTGCAATGTTATGCTCGCGCTTTTCGAATTCCGATAGGAAAATACATTTAGGATTTTAGTTATAAATAAAAAACTTGGATAAACTTTGTAGATTTAGTTCACAGTTAAAATCCCATATATATATTTTATGTATTTTAAAGGGTATCTCGATTTGTTATGCAAATTTCCAAAGATAACAGTTAGCAATGTTGTATATACGCTTTCATGAGCAGTGTGTTCATTTCGCATAAGGGGAGAATGACAATTTCACTTGGCTAAGCCGAATATGGAAACACACTGTTATTGCAGAAAAGGTAAACTATTTGCTTGTTTTCCGCGTAAGCAACGTACGATTGCATTTTCGATCGAATTGTCCATATGTTTTTCATGGACAAGTTGCGCTAAGGCCTTTACCTTTTTCAACGAAATTTCTTTGATACTTTTCTCAAAACTCAAAACGAAAAAAATCTGGGTTTCTAAGGAGCTTTCTTAGTCGCTTTAATTTGACTCTTACATGTCGCCGTGTTGCGAAAAGAGCTGTAAGACATATTCATCTCTTGAGCAGATACCTAAGGAGCTCTTTTACTCGCGTTAATTGAATTTTTGGCGAAAAAGTTTCGCAACTTTGTGGGATCGTGCGTATAGTATGTCGTAATGTTAGGAAAAGAACTGTAAGATATATCCACCTTTTGACCTGAATCCTTGAACCTGAGACCTTGAATCCTTCAAGAATCGTACAATAATTTTCGTGGATGAACCTATTAATCTTGTTATGCATCGGTCATTGTGGGTTTGAAACAAATTAATTGCCTTTTTTGGATTTCTTTGACTCTTTCATATTATTTTCATATGCATTTTTGCGACACACAATTTATCGCAGTCGTTAGGCACCATTTTCAACGGTTTTTGGTTTTTGATAGCAAAGCAATTGAAAGTACGGTTAACCGCAACTTCCAACAGTAGCATGTTACTAATTCGAAAACTGTATGTTCGCCTTTGAAAGAATAAACAGGATAACGAATCACAAATTATTTCACGTCAGTAGGAACCACAACGTAAAGCATTCGTTCATGCTTAGCAGAAGGTTACCAAATGTTTTCTAAAGTAAAATAGGATTTGTTCATGATAAGAACAAAATCCTATTATTTTTGAAAAATTCATTCATTTAAAATACTTTCCTTCAGACTCTATGCGACAATTTGCGTTGTCGAGTTGAATATCAGAACGAGTTTTTTTTGGGTCGTTTGCAGATATGGCAGCTCAGCAAACGCATATCGCCGAAAAGGGAGAATTCACACTGTGCTAAAGTAGGCGAAGTACCGCGAAGGTTTCATGATGAAAATAGGGCTTTCGATTAACAAGCCAGTCATGCGGACGGACGGACGGACGGACCAGTTTCTATACTCCGTTTACTTTTAAGATGAGCATGAACGCACATTTCGGACAATGTTTAGTTAATGGCCGGTTGGTAGGTTGCTGATGTACAATAAATTCGCGCATAGTTTTAATGGCATCGTCAGTTAACGCAGAATTTCGGTCAACATCGGAACGGTTGGTCAACATATCAAGACCACCGTCAAAGCGCATGGATTTCATATAAACTTTGCTACTGAAAAGCCACTCATTACTGGATCCCTTTATTGATTGAACGGTTCCGGTAATATTTTACTTCTTCAAAAAATTGATAAAGCGAATGTTACGGCAAATTTAGTAGAAAAGTTTTCCGTTCCTTGCAACGTGAGGTGCTCAAGATTCGTCCTAAAGCGAAGTTAAGTAGTACACGCTTTCTCTTGAAGTCCTCAATTACCTAATTTGTACGCTTCCGCATTTAACTACCTATCGACAACTGAACTACTTTGCAGTTATTTTACTTCTTTTTATGAACATTTATGCTAGCAAGCAACACGTACGAGTTAAATGATAATAATAACGTTATAATTATCTGTATTAGTTGTTGGCTAATGCTAGGTACCAGGGTTGCTCAACACTTTCTGTGTTTTCCATGTACTACAACAAGCACCGATGTATCAATCACATCAGACAATAATTTTGTTTGAATTGGTGGCTGCATGATATGTAAAGTGAGAGGATTTTAGATTCGCAAGACAAAATTATTCAACATGTCATACTGTCAGCCGTACGATGCAATTATTGCATGATGAATTCGATGGCTTTGTTATCTCGCGTTAAGTTAATGTGGGTGCATCAATAAGCCCGCAGTATCTCTGAGAAAAAAAAGCGAAATATTGCTTTCATTTTCAGCCAAACATAAAAAACATATTATGGAAAATCTTGTCAATAGAGCGAACGTAAGCGAAGACTGCCATCGCAATACTTTCGAATAAAGCGAAAATATTTTTAATTACCAAAGTAAAAGAAAGTGCGCTGTTAAACAATTGAAACGCTAGCTTATGTATATTTAATACTTGCTCTTCAAGATTTGAGATTTTTATAAGATAACTTTCGGATATCCAAAAACAACATGTATGCCGAGTAAATGTGGTGCGACTTTTTGGCACATTTGGACGAAAATTGACACACACATACACAAGGCAATGGTTTGATATATTAGTTAATCGAAAAAGTTAGCACATTTTTCCCCAAAGCAACACTCAAACTACCGCATAGGTCAATTTGATCTTTCTCAGTCCACAAGGTCCATGAAACCGTTTATAGGCCAAAATTGGGGATTTGGGGATTTTTTTATATGAAAAGGCTTTCGAACATTCATAGTCAATTTTTTTTCTAACTGATCAAGTTTTCGAGATACTGATGGTACATACCTATGTCTACTAAAATGTGAGATTTTGACCCCATGGTTTTTGTGGAATCACCAGTGTGGCAAAAACGAAGAAAGGAGACAAAATGAAATTTGGCACAAACATTTTTTGATCGATTAAGAATCCAAGATTGAACAGCCACGGTAGTCGTGCAAGGCCCGTTATTAAATGTTCTAAATCAACTTACTATTATTCATAAAAGCTGTGGAAAAAGTCGTTCAATTTGAATCATTTTCAATAAAGTTTATCCTTGCGCCAGAACATCATCATATCAAAATATCTCAACAATTGTGGCCTGTAGATTGAACACAATAAAACAAGATGGACAGACGGACAGACGGACAGACACGCTCAAATCAAATCAGAAAGTAACTATCTCAAGTGGTACATTCGCACAAATTTAAGATACCCTTGCACCGCAATTGGCATAGGAAATAATAATGGAAGCTATTTGCCCACATTCACGTCCGCAATATAAATGAAAAGATCCGTTTACTAATACGTTGCTAACGGTTAAACAGTTGACTTTACTTTGTTTTGCGTTCGTTGAATGCTGTTCGATACTATCACTTTTGGTATTCTCTCGAAGGCCATTTGTGTAAATGAAGTCATACAACTTACCAAAAATTATGTTTAATTGCGTTTTTTTTTTTTTATTACAATTATAATTGCGAGGCACAAATTTTACAACTAGCAGTTGTACTAGATAAACATCTACCCGAAACGTTTTTATTACATTTATTCGCAGGCATAAAGCGTTTTATTTCTCTTGCATATTAGAATTTGCAATTTTTCCAACCATAAGCACTCGTACGGAACGTTTGGAATTTGCGCTCGTGAGAAACGTTTTGTTTGACTTCTACTGCTGCTGCAGCCATCGGCAGCACGTTTTTAAACAAACTAAAATAATTTGGAGATAAACTAGATTTAAAATTTTACCGTTAATTGTGGACGTGTTAGTAGACCAAACAGACTAGTGATTCTGATGAATATCTGTGTAAAAGTTTTTCTGAAATATCTTTACGTGATCGGAAATTATAAACGAAAATAAGAAGTAAGTTGCTTTCGTTTTTCTTACACTGTGAACAGATCGGACCAAGTTTGTGTTCTCAAGGCATGTATACGCGTAACTTCAGCTTCTTATCTTCATTTTTGTGATTCACGCGCTTCCACAGAGATTATGGGTGAATAGGTATACGCAAAAGGTCGTTACTGCTAGTCATAAATATAAATATATTTCGAGAATCAAAAAGCGCCGAGCTGTGGTTAATAAAGGCGATGAAGTTCTTCAAAAGATTGATAAAGAACCGCACATTTCGTCTTATGGTACCAATTGCGGAATTGTACATTGACAAAAACAACAATTTGCAATCATTTTTAGAATGTTAGGTACAAACCGGAGCTTAATATTCGGGTATCGAATGATGCCAGAGAAAGTTGGGTGCAAGCCGGAGGTTGATATTAGGGTATCGAACGAATTAACCGTAAAAAATTTAATAAAGCGGAATTTCCGTCCGCGAATCGCTACTGAGACTAAACCAAATCGCACCTCTTTTGAAGGGCTGATAACCAGCGATAACAATTAAGTCACACAGAACAATACTAGGCGAATAAAATAGTGCTCGCAGGTGGATGAAACGTCGAGAAAAGATTAATGCCATAATGCCATAAGGGTAGACGCTGTCCTCCATTATAACGATGTTAGATCAGATAAGTTCCGCCAAAAGTTGTCTGAGAAGTTTTGTCCGCCCCACTAACATTTGTTTCGCTCGCTACGGAGTTCCTTTAATGATATGAAGATGACTTCAAAAGCGGTCTGTGAAAAATACTTTGCCGAAAAATCTCAGAAGTTCCATAATAACAACATAATAGTTTTACCAGAAACTTGGCAAAAGCGTATCGATCGAAATGGAACATATAGAGTAAAAAAGCTCATTTAAAATGTGGTAAAAATGCGTTTGAATTTTGGGATTAACAAATGGTATGAGGTATTGAAATAACTAGATATGTATTTTTCGAATTTCTGGTCTGAAAATGCCCTGGTTCTCTTGGCGTGTAAGCCCTTGTATGGCCGCGAGATATAATTATAGATATTTTGTTACGAAGATATTTGTGCTAAGCAAAGTTGTGTAGGCTTTTTAAGATTCGGTATTAAATAGCGCTATTTAAGCACTTTACGATAGGCTATGGCGAAGCTTTGAATGTCCTCTAAGCGGATGAAGGAGGTACCAATTGTGAGAGCCTTATTAGATTATATTCTTTTTTTCTCATGAAGATGAGAAACGAGGCAGCCGGCAGCCTTGGAAAAAATCAATTTGACAAAACAATTTCGGAGGCGGCATCTTACCAATCTTTACTGTGCCCAGCCGTGAAATATTAACTGAAAATAGTGGACTACAAAAAAAAAGTTCAAGTATCAGCTACAATAGGGTCAAATTCAGAAGAATACCTAAACGAATTCTTACCAATATTTTGGATTACATTTCGTAACGATGAAAAGTGACTAACTTATAATAATAAAATGCAAAAAAAGCCCGCTTTCATTTTTCAAATGCGGCGGCGATCTTTTGTTATTTATATTGCGATTGTCAGATTACAAGTGATATTGATTTTTGCAGGCTTTCATAAGCTGCCGATTACTTTCGCATATAGCAGCGGAATTCGTGAAAACCTTACAAACCACACAATTAATTAATTAACGATCATTTCTGTAGTTTTTTACCGACCGATATATTAATGCCTTCGGAAGAAGGTCATCATCTTGCATATGCGGTTTCGTAATATTATTTCCAATAATAATAAATGCATTTTTAGTCTTGACCTCCACAAGCGCAATGCATTCGTAATGATATTAACAATAAAAAAGCGTAAAGTATTTATTGCAATATTAAATTTGAAATAAAAGCAAATTACTGCAAAGTATATAATTACTTAAGATATTAAGAATCGTAACATGGGGTTAATGATGGAAAGGTAATTTTATGATTTTGATAATAGTGCTACACAAAGTCGATCTTTAATCTAAAATTCGCTTGGGAGTAGAGCAAGCAAAATATGTTTATGCGTAGTGCATAATTAACTTATGGCTAAGGCAAAAATAACTAAGTAGGTAAACAAAAGAACCTTAAACTTTTTTGTTTCGGTTGAAACTGCTAATGCATGAGTTTATAATTCATTCATAAAGCAAAGTGCGTTCATTCATGCATATGCATATACGTTAATTGACTGACAAGTCAGAGAGAAATTACAATACAATGTAAATAAAGTTAATTACATCACAAACACAACGACGACAACGACGACGACGACAACGTCAACGACAACTCAAGTATAAATTTACATTTTTATATATGGGCCATCATAACCTGCCTTTGTATGCATTATGCATTATAATGCATGTATGTTAACGAATGATAAAGAGATTCTGAATGAAAATAAAAGTGGAAGATTTTTAATTTTTAAGGAGTAGTTTGCTTATCCGTTTCAGCTTTTTTTTTCTTTTTTTTTTCTCTCTCTGCTTTAATAATACCCAACGCATACGTTTTCGCACTTTTCTCTTTTCTTTCGTATCACGAGGTCAACAATACTAAAAGTATTATTAACATAGCTTTCAAGAATTCTTACATCATCTCTTTGAGCTTACGAGTTTATAAACAGAAGCAAAATCCCAGGTAAAGCAAGTCGGAAAAGAAACTTTTATTCAATTTTTTCGTTTTTGTTTCTTTTTTTTGATTGGTATGTTTTTGCGTTACATTGTACGCACAATGAATGTTTTTCAAGGAAAACCAAAAAAAAAAAATAAATAAATAAATAAATTTTCTTTAAATTTTATGGATATTTTTCTTAAAAACTTATCAAATCATCATAACATTTCTTTCTGTACGAATAGTTTTTTATGTCGTCGCGGCAATTGAGTTTTATCTCGGTTGACTTTCATATTTATTACATATATGCATTTTTCTATAGAAACATTCCTTTCATTCATTCATTCATTCATTCATTCATTCATTATTTTAGCAGTCAAGCTTTGAGGTATAAATATACACTAAAACAAGTGAGCATGATGTTATCGTCCAAGCGTGCCAACTCGCAATTCATTACAACAATAATGCGCCACATGATTCTTCATCTCGTATAGCTACTACCAAATTTTATTGAATGGAAATTAAGAGCTTAATAATTTTAAGCATTGTTTCGTGCTAGTACCGGGTATACACTTTACAAAATTTTTTAAAGTATGAGTACGACCTTCACATCGAGCCAATGTTCGTCGACGCGGCCTTGTACTAGCTATCAACACATACTTGGCTTTTTCACGCCTTTATGTTTGTATACAAAATTCAATCTTCGCTAATAATGCCAGTGCCTAAGAATGATTGAACATTTGGAATAAGTTAAATGACAGCAAATGTCTTGTTTAAATCCATACCTTCGCGCACTAGCAGCATTATACAAATGTTTTAGCCAGCATTGCACAACAGTTCCTGTATGGAGCTTTATCATGAAAGTTTGTAGTAAGTAGAACTGTTTTAAGATCTACCACCGTAGTTATATTAGCTTGGAATGTTTCCAACAGAACAGGGTGCGTGCAATATTTCAAAACATTCATATGCGTTACTTCTGGAGAAAGATTTGCTGCAATCTATTCGGATTGTCAATAGAGAGTTGTAAAGTAGGGCAAGAGATTGTTGTTGATGCATGTAGTTCTTATGTTATAGTATTTTGTTTTTTTTTTATTATTTATTATGTTATTCATATTATAGATAAATTATTAAATGCATAAAATGTTCTCGAGCTGAAAAAATTTGTTGACGTAAATCACTCGGCATTTATTGATTTGAATACCCAGTCGCAATTGGAAAACGTACAACGTAACAAATATGTTGACGTCTAAAGACATTATAAATATGTTAGAAATTTCATTTTTAATTGATGCATATATATATATATATATTATATATAACATGAAAATTCTCTTTTAGAATATCACTTCTTACGTGTTTTGCCGGTTTGTTTTCTCCATTTTAAACCACAGCTATGCATCCTCCATTATCTTCATATATTATCACTGTATAGTTGTCAGGCATGACCTGAAAATCTTATAGTATCGCACGTATCCACAGATTTTCAGAAGCTGCATTGCTCAACCGCTTTATTATGCTATTCTGCTTTAGTAGGAGAAGTTGCAACCACTGCCTGTGTTTCTTTCTTCACCAGCATACTGCACAGCTATGCAGTAACCACTTGCTGATCTTCTGTCATTTAAGTCCCATACTCCCACCCACATTTGTCACTAAGTATTTTTGCGCAACATCTTTTAAAAATTGGTTTAAAAATTTTCATATCTTGAATGCTGTGCTGATTTTCTCTCATTTAAGTCCCATTCCTCAATATGCGTCTGTCTCCAAGCGGTTTTGCCCGCCACCTTTTACAAATCAGTTTACAAGTTTCTATACCACAAAATTCTTTTTAAACATTTCCAATTTTCTTCGCCCGACTGTTGTTAACGTCGTCCCACATAACCACTTGAAAAAGGCAATATCTGGTCACACATTCAATATTACCTCCTAATTTTTCCATACTCTGACAACTCGAACTTTCCAGCGCCTATCGATTTTATAAGAGTTAATATAGTTTCACAACTGATTGCTTCTCGCATTCCTATCCATGTAAAGCCTTTCAAATCGGCACGAATAACGGTCAGTTGATGGAAAAGTAGTCTTTTAAATGCGTCTACTGCCAATAAAACACAAATTTTATTGCAACTGGAAAGCTGAAAGGAGTGTTTTCGAAATTGGTTCCCTGTCCTTGTAGATAAGTTGTGACATTTAAGCAGATCCTGCCATACGCTGGATTATCGTAACAACTTTTTTAATAACGAAAACCCTTGAATTGAGAATTTTTGCTTCATTTGGATTCGTGATTACCTTCCAAGTTGCTTGGAAGTTCTTTCATTTTTATCCACTGATCTCAGTTCATCTTTAACTGTTGTGAAGCATTGTTCACCACCAACACATCTCCCAATATCAGCAAAGTTTGCAAGAATATCCAGAGCGGTAGTTTTAAATAATGACAAGACTTTATCAATATCGTCACTTCTCTCGTTAGGTTTTGAATACCAGACCTCCATTAGAGCATTCAAAGCTTTTTTAAAGACTTTTGTGTCTTTAGATACCAAGTCATTTTAGATACTTAACTCCCAGGACCATTGCTTTCATTTTTTCAACGATTGTACGAATGAAAGCGTGTGCGGCGCATTTTACTGTAGTTTAACAAAACATATCTTTATCTTTCCCAAAAAAACTCATGATTTTAAAAGATTTGTACTCATGCACTTATGATCAGCAGTGATTCCATATTAAATGTGGGCGAGACTTCAGGCTTGATATTTTTTAAACCTCTCAAACACTTTTAGTTGCTTGTTAAGGATGTGAACATAAATTCGAATCTAATTAGCAAAGACACTTACCAGCCCCTTAACGGAGCTCTGTTAACTAGATACGATCAAGATATGGTTGGATTTGGAAGCCTTCTCCAGTAAAATTTAGACCACGTGGCAATCCAATTTAAGCAATCCCATAAAAAGTAAGCCTTCATATAGCAAGGTTGCATAACATTTTTGTATTCCGTCACACAAATATATTAAGAATTAAGCATTAGGTAAAGTTCCTTGCTAGTCTACAATATGTTTATTCATAATTTTTTAGTCTTTAGTCTTAGTCTTAGTCATATTTTGGTTCGTTACACCTGTTTTTACTGAATATTGTTAACCCGTGTTTTGATTTTTATTCTGAAAGTAATGCAAAAAAATGTGGATTGGTCGAGTTTTTAAAAATGTAGCAACCAATCCCTTCTGTTCTCTTTGTTTTTTTTTTTTTCTTTCTTATGATTCGTTTTGCATTATTATTTTGACTATATATAACCATTCTCTTATTCTTTCAAGCGATTTACTTGAACAATTATGCCTTTTATTCATAACCTCTGTGTACATATTAAGAGACCAGATTCAGTTTAAATAATTTTTCAAAGAACTTTTCCAACTCGCAAAAAAAAAAAGAGAAAAAAATAGTTGCCAGTTCTTGTTTCAAAATAGTTGAAAAATTAAAAAGAATTTTCAAACATCGACTCTTATCGAGTCAAGTAATGTCTTTTATTACATATTAATAGGAAATTTCTTCGTAATATTTCGTAATGCTATGTAAAAATGTAAAAGCGAAACGCACATCGAACTTTAATTGATAAAAACTGAAAGCTTTTATGTGCTTATCATAAATGGTGCTCATCGAATATTCGCTCTAGAGTGCGTACTCTTATCTAATTTTCTTACTATTGAATGCACACAAGTTTCACGAAAAAAAATGCGATTTTCCAAAATAAATCGTTGCTAACTTTAAAACTACTATATACATACACATGCCCATCTATCGATATCGAGCAAGGTTTCTATTTATATTTCATTAAAAACAAACAAGCAAAATATCGCACTCCTACACACACGCATGCATGGAAGCAATTTTCTACGATAATTCACATATCACCAACAAGAAATTTTGCCAAGAAATCATTTTTTTTTTTTTTTTTTTTTTTTTTTAATCTAATCTAAAGCAAATTGATTCAAGATAGATGTGACTCTGGGGAAATTTTCAATTGATATATATATATATATATATATATATAAATTTTAATTACATTTCTAGAGGAGTCTTCTAATAAATCAAATACATTTGTGTATGTAGTAAGTGTGCGCATGGAAACTGTTTCAATTACTGTTAGGTATATGCAGAAATTGTGATCAGCAACTTGTACAGGTAAAAATGATAAAGAAATGGGAAATACCAGTCTACATAACGGTTGAATTCGAAAGTTTTGAGCTTCCTCTACATATCCATTCCGTTTAATAATAAAAGTGGTGACACGAATTGACCGAAATTGCCATTTTTTGGCCACTTGTTGCAAGAGTTGCACAGGGATACACTGTTGCAGCTCGAATGGAAAGTTCTGCCACACCCAGTGTACTCACCAAATATGATGCCTCCTGATTACTACTTGTCGAGATCGACGTAGCGTGGCTTAGCTGGCACGCGGGTGCGCAAAGTTGAAAAAGTGCGAAAATGGTTCGAATGGTTTTTTCGACCTGATATCACCATGTTGCCAAAGATATTGTAAAATGTTGCAGAAAATGATGGAAAATATTTTATTTGCTATATATTGTGCTGTAATTTTGCACAATAAATGCCTTTTTCAAGTGAAATGGTGATCAAAATTTTTGCAAACACCTAATATAAAGTTAATTATTTAACTTGGAAAATATCATATATCGATCAATTGCGGTTAAACTCTTCAGTAATGTAAGGCTTTAAGCGAGAAATGAATATTTATTCTCTTTAATGTATGAGTTCGCTATCAAAAGCAAACAGTGTTATTAATTTAGGCCGACAGCTTAGTAGAACTAATTGCCCAGGCATTATATTGTAAAGCTTTTTATAAACGCGTTTAAGTAAAGAAAATAAAAAATGTAGATAAGTAAGAACAATTAAAAGGCAAAAGAATACATATTCAGCTTAGAACGAATTTGTTGACATCTACCACTAGTTTATGTGTAATATTCCACTGGATTGCAACGTAAATGTCATACATGTATTATAAATTATATTTTTTTCAGAAACGAAAATCATAATTAGGCACACTCCGCCTTACCTATGTAGAATCTCTTGGGAATTGCGGGCATGGTCTTGATTTGGTCGGGTTGACAAGGAAAATTTCAAAATAAAAGTTGAAGATTTAATTTCACATTTTAGGGCCAAAAAAAAAGATTTACAATCTTAACGAAAAAATGTACGTAGTTTTGTCAACAGATGGACAAATAAGTTAAAAATCATTGATCAAGAAATCACTGACGCATTCCATAATTCGATCCATTATGTCACATTCCCCTCATCTTATGTGACTTATAATTTCAAGATAAAGCATAACAGCACTTTTTACGATGCGCTTTAAATGCGCTTAACATGGTTTTGCTGAGCTTATGGGTTGACTTATGTGCCCGAAAAACGACGAAGCGGAAAAACTTAATTTTACTGCATATCATGCGGAAAATGTGATGGAACATAGACATGCTATTGTATTCAAAACGCCACAATCAAGACCAGAGAAACTGTTAACATTAAAGTTGAAGACAACTCCACATACCGTCTTTTTTTGAGAAGCATCATCTGACTGTCGTGTGCCATCGTATAACATGATAAGGTGATTTTTCTGCATGAGATCGCTAGGTCTCATAATGCAACCAGAATATGCTCAATTTGTTGGCTGCGTTCACCAGGGACTGGTCGACGATTTCAATTGTTTATTGTCTGTCCCAATATCGTTCCGAATATTATGATGAGGATATTCTCAGGAAACGTTTGGTTCTTTTGATATGGGCTTTAATACAGCACCAGAAAGATGGGAAAAAGTACTGGCTAACGATAGACAAAGTCTGGTACAATTTCTCTTATAATATTTGGTTAACTTTGCCAAAAAGAAAGCCTTCAATATGTACGCATACATCTGATACTTCCCTACTAAGAAGGTATCTAGGACTCTTAACTCTTTGTTTTAATTGATGTTACATTGAAATATGTTATAAGAAATAAAAAGACGACCAGGATCCTTGTAATAAGCAATTGTGAATAATTTGGTTCTGGGCCTTCGCAAAAAAAAAAAAAAAAGTAAATAAAAATCATTACAAAAGTTGTCTTCTCTTTGTATAATTTCTTTTCTCCTTTCTTTCTTCCTTTCTCACGTATTTGTAAAATTGCTTTTGAAGAAAGCAGAAAGTTTAGCTAAGTTGCAATTTTGTGAAACTCCCTCTCAAATGTTTTTTCATTATATGACAACTAAATTACATGGAGAACAATTTAAATTCAGAAAGTAATCATGCGTTTGAAATTTAGGTTGCGTTTTCTTTTTTCGTTGTTGTGAGTATCTATCTTGTTGTTTTCTTACTACCGTTAACAATTTCAGAATTCTTGTCATATGTGTTAGTGCTCGTATGCGATATTTGTGGTGGTGAAAGAAGATGGCCTTTAAGGTGAGTATTACTACTAAACTAACTGAGGTAAGCAAACATATTTTTTACACTGCTTCATACTTATATGGTGTTATTTTGTGTGTACCCGCACACTCATATGACCTGACCTGAGTGGGGAATGTTTTCAAATTGTATCAACAAAAGTGCACTAAGAGGCGAGTTACATTTGTCATGAAACGAATTTTTGTTACCTTTCACCTGGCAAGTTCAAGTTGCATTTCGTAATATATTTTGTCAGTTGTTAAGTGCATGAAATGGCTAATTATGAGCTTTAGTGCAAAGAATTTTTGGAACGCTTTGGATATTTTCTGCACTTTGAATATTTTGTTCTTTCCAAGCTTTTGCTTATGGTGGATTTCAACTGTTTTGAAACTACATTTTTCCAGGGCCAGGGTAAATTCAATGCACGACAATGGATAGACTTATGACCAGACGCAGTGTGTGCTTTGCAATAGGGAGAGTTCTAACACATTGCGATAAGCGTGACTCGTGTAGTCGATTTGAAGTTTTGCATGCGTATTCTTTTAACATTTGTTTGCCGGACATAGCTCAGAAGTGTTATAAATCAAGCAAAATGTGAAAGATCGACGAACAGGGAGGGGGACGTGCATAAGCTGAGAAGGAATTTTTTTTAAATCTCCTGCACTACATATAAAGCAAAGAAGACAAGCATGTTGCAAACTATGTTGTCTTTAGAGCGTACCGTTGATATACGCCACCCTAAGCTAATACAGTTTCCCGCTGAACAATGATACTCTTCTATTTCCTTCAGGATGTACGTAACATTGTAATTTAACATTTACGTCTAGTTTTTTCGAGTTTTAAATAATCAAAGCGCAAATAACCGCGATGTAAACTGGGCGAACCATGCACGCGGATAATAGAATTGAATATCACCAGCGGCTCCATTTAGGGAATCATTAGGGTGTAGTGTGCAATAACTTGTACAATCAGTCGAGATTATCGTTAGAGAATGCTGCCAGCAACAAACGACGCAGTCATTTGGGAAGAGAAATTGTTAGCTATATGCCGAAAATCATGATATCGTAATATTTCAGCAAAAGTCAGCCAAGAAGCATTGAACTCAGGTATGGTACCCTCGCCTTGGCATTATTACTTCGCTTAAATACCGGAAGCACAAATGCCTTGAGTAAAATACTTTTCGTTTTCACGATAAGCGTTTAATTTTATTAAAAAAGTTAGTAGAAACTCACGTTCCTTACAATATTTATGAGTTTGTCGGTTGATCAATGAGGAGATTTTTGTTTCCTCCTTTTTAGTCAGTTTTCTAAATTTAAGCAAACTTTCGCGAGAAACACGACTAATTTTTCGTTACAGTTTAATATGGTCTTCATGAATATGTATTTATCAAGTTTTGAGGCAAACTTTTGCAATGCATAGTAAATTCATTTTATCTACTGTGGGAATTGTTGCAAGCAGTTAATGGAGTTTGTATCCATCAAGTGAGTGTGCATACGCGAAACTTTAATTTTCTGTTTTTATTTTTAAAACTATGAGCGTTCCAAGAGTGAACGACATATAGACTGACGCAAGGATGGATGGATGGATGGATGGATGGATGGATGCATGGATGGATGGATGGATGAATCTGGTTTTTTCAACACAGAATCTTATGACGATGGAGTACATATGCATTTTGTGGAATCTCCGATGCTTATGTGTTGTACACGAAAGGACCAATATAGCGTATCACCATCCTTCGATGATGCTCATGAAAATGTAGGAGAATGTATAAACGTCGACATACACACATTTTTGTTTGAATTTTCTAATACAAGTTGTATATGAATGTATGTGCATGTACGCTGTTTACATTAGGAGGTTGCATGTGTTTTGCCCAGCGACTTCTGCGCGTAAAAATGCTAAAGAAATGGCAAATACCAGGGTACATAACCGTTGAATTCGATGGTTTTCACCGTCCTCTACATAAAATAACAGTTTTCCAATGATTTATTCAGCGTACACCGACGCTAATCATGGAGCGCTCAAAATTGCATTTTCGACCTCCATAGATTTTGTTGTTTAATTTGAAGATGATGATCAATCTACTGTTTGTAAATATTTACATGCGATGGGAAAGTTTCAAAAGGGGGAAAAATGGCTTCCTCGCGCCCAGGGATACGCTGTTGCAGCTCGAATGAAACATTCTGCCACACCCAGTGTACTAACCAGGAATGATGTCGATGCAGCATGGCTTGGCTGGCACGCGGGTCTGCAAAGTTGAAGATGTACAAAAATGGGGCATTGGGTGGATCGGTTTGAAACCGATATAAGTTCCTTCGACATGATATCATAATTTGGCCAAAATGTTGTAAAATGTTGCAGAAAATGATGGAAATCATTTTAATTAAAATATATTGTGCTGTAATTTTCCACAATAAATGCGTTTTTCAAATGAAAAAATGGCCAAAGTACATGCAACCTCCTAATATATGAAGCTATATATATTGTGTTAACATTTAACATATTTCACTTAACAAGCATACTTGTAATATGTAATTTCAGTCTTAGAGGAGAAGAAAATGGAGAAAAATGATAGAAATTTGCTTTAAAAGGCTTATCCCCTTTTGCTTTACGGAATCGTAAGAAGTTTACATTCGATAGGAAAAAATATAAAGCAATTTGCATGCAGGCAAGAATCTTAGCTTGAAACTGCCAAGCGTCCATAATTTTAGCTTAAAACTGTCAATCACACATGCACATTTTTTCCGTAATAGTAAGAAAACTTCTTAGGCAAGCTATGAAACATTTAGGGAGTACGTATGTATATACGTTGTGAAGTGGAAAAATGAAAATCTTTTTTTTTTATTTTTTTTCTTTTTAATATAAACGAATAAATATTTCATTCAAATTTTTAAGCATAAAGGAGAGCAATATTAGTTAAGCAATATTGCACAGAACTTTAATTTAAAAATTTTAAAAATTTACCGAATGTCGGATGGATTTCGAGAGCCACATTTACAAACAACGATTAAATAGGCCCTAAGAGCTTATAGTCTATAATAAATCAATAAATGAATAAAAAAAAGTATTTGGGATTAGGATTATCCATGCTAGCGCCAAGTATTTTCTCTTGGTCTTGGAATTGATGGATTGGATAAAAAGGGAATGAAAGTTAAATTTCTGGTAAGCTTATATGTAAACAAGTACCGACAAGTTAACGGTCAAATTTAAACAAGGCATTGGATTCTAACATAATCTGTGATCAAAGGAACAAAACCTGACGTTCTTCACAATTCAAAGTCCACAAAAATTTTAATAGAAATTGTGGTTTTGGAAGAAACCGATTAAAGTGTGAAAGAGTAGCACTAGTTAAAATGGCTTTAAGAATGTCCAAAGAGCTTATCTCCGAGTTTCAAATTGCTTGTTGATACGGATCCTCAGATAAAATGATTATCCTTTGAATATATATTTAATTTCTCAAGGTTTTTTTTATAAAAACTTGGAGTTAAATGACTTCTGCTTTCATATACACCTTTGGCAGGAAATTTCATAGTAAAATCAAAGACCTTAAAACATAATTTCGATAAAACACGGTGCACACTGCATTGATTTCAAGGTATCTTATAAGACTGTGTCGGCACAACACTGAGTCGGCATAAGGTTTCGGTAAAACGCTGTATACATTTTTTTCATTTATATCATATCTAAGCTTAAATTATGTTATTTTGTATGTTGTTTTAGTTTAAGAAAAAGAAAATAGAAACAAGATTTTGATACGGCATGAACTGACCATATTAAGCGTGGGTTACCTGCACATATTTTAATGATAGGAAAAACGAAAGCATAAATAAAGCAAATAAATTCAAAAATTTGTGAGTTAAGAGAGATAAAAGTAATACTAAAGCAACTAAATCTCACTGCTTTTTGAGATAATTAATGCGTTACTTAAGCCCTCACTTTTCATCTCTTTATTTACTTAAAACCTATAGCGGATGCTGTCCTAAAATTTGTCAAAAAAATATAAATAAGAGCGCGGTGTAAAAATTGTCTCGAGTTAACAACTAAAGCATTAACAATTTCCACTACTGTAGATTTGAATGTTTAAGGAGATGGATGGTAATTAAAGATTCGCCTTAAAGTGAAGGCCCCTTTATTGCTTTTTATATTTTTCTTAAAAGGCATTTAAGTTTCTCCACAAACCTAAAAGTAAAAATCTTGCATAGAGAGATCGCAAATCAATTACAACTGCATTCGATATTTAAAGCTTCAAGGCATACATCGTATCTTCAAAGCTTATGTATAGTTCCAGTATACATTTAAAAGTGTTCTACAGTTCTATAGAACATTATTCAGTCTTATCTGATCAACTAACATAATGCTCTTGCATTGTGAGAAAATGAAGCTTTATCCGTCACAAAGAAGAAAAAAAAAAGAAACATTAATCGAGCTGCGCTGCTAAATGCTGCTTCGTATTTTCTCAACGCACTTCCCATTTAGCCTTCGAAAAGACGTTTGAATAACGTTTTGTTTTGCGAGTAATTTTCTTTCTTCATACTTATTCATATTTGTTTTTCGCGAAAGAAAAAGTTGTAAACAACCTTTAGTGCACATGACAAAAAAGTTTCGAATGTTGATTAAAAAATTTGTATACTTCGCTTCGACTGTTAGTTAACAAGAATTCAAAATGTTATAGTTGAGCAAAGCCGACTTTGTCACATATTATACATCTACCCGAGAAGCCCACATATAACTTCTTGACTTATTTTCGTCATAAAATACTTTACTTTACTACTAAATCGACTTTGTTCCCTGGGAATCCTTATATGGTAGATATCCCAAAAATAGGTTAATGTATTCCAAATTTTGGGACAATAAATCTACCTTTTGCCAATTTTATGTGTGAAAGAATAACAGATGAATGGACAATTGACGCAAACAGATTCCCAATATCCATCCTGAACAATCGGTTATTATAATAAAAAGTTAAGATATATTTCCAGTTATTTTGGTTGTAAACCGTGCATTAGCTTGTGTGTGGACTGTGTGATTTACTGTTCAGCTTTCCTGCAATCTAATCAAATTTCTTAATTGCCAGAGCCATCTTTTTACAAGTCATTAAGTGTCTACCATATTTTTCAGATAAACATTTTATTTTCCTTCTCTATCTTATCATATTGTTTATAATTTTGTTTATTTGTAACAACAGTGCGAATAATTTATTATTTTTGATGTAACTATGCTAAGTTCAGATAAAGCCCATAAAAAGCCTTTACTCAAGTTAAAAACTTTAAAACATAGTCTCGTATGAGTTTATGAAGTTTTACTCCAGGGTTGAAAATATTCTTTAAATCAGTGTATATGATAGTGTTATGTTCACGTATTTTTTTTTCTTTTTTTTTTTCTTTTTTTTTTTCCGTTAATATTCCTTAAATTGTGTTCTGGATTGTGAGTATTTGCAGAATTAGAGGAATTTATTTAATGGGTGTTTGCAAGTATTTTGATCAGAGGAAATGATAAAGTTATGCGAAGTATCATTGTACACAATGGTTCAATTCGGTGATATTAACCTTTCTGTATGTAAAATAATCTTTTTTCATTAGGTATTATTGAGTTATCCAGTCTATATGGACGCTAATCATGGAACGCTCAAAATTGCATTTTCGACTTTCATTACCTTTTTTATTTAATTTGAAGAAATCTGCTGCCGAATTACCACCAAATACCTTCAAAAGCTTACGGTCATGCTGAGGACCAAAAAAAGTTCAAAGAGAATTATAAAAGTTATTGGACGAAAACCCATCTCAAGCTCTTAGGAAACTTTCGACCACCTTAGCAGTTATAATATTTTTTCTCAAACACTTAATTCTTTCTTTCGACTTTTACCTCCTAACATCAACGTGAACGAACACTTCACTCTCGAGTGCAAATCATTTACTTATAAAACTTCAAAAACAAGCAACAAAGATTACGTCTTGTTCTGATGGCTTTGTTAAGGCTTTTACTTGCAGAATTTCCAATTTTCATTTGTTACTATACTAAGGAATCTTTTGTTAAGCTGCATAATAAACTTTTATTTTTTGGCATCTACGGTAAAGCAATGAACATCTTTTTTTCTACGTTTTGAACATTTTCGAAAATTTCTTCTTCAACAGAACTAAGCAATTTTTATGCAGATTTCTTTTGTGAAATATTGCAATTTGAGTAAGAACAGCGTTATGCCGCCGTTATGCACCCGATTCCGAAGAGCTTCACAAACATATAATTTATCGAACTTTCGTGAAGTCATTTTCATGACATGCTTAATAGCTGGTCTTAGATATAAACAAGTTGACATCGAATACGATGACATGGAAATCGGCTAATAGTCCTTGAAATGGTGTGCTGATAACGAGTGAAAGTCTAAAAAACCAAGTCCAAGTCGCTTGAAAATCACCGCTGTAGTAATAGTTTTCTATCATTTCTTTTAGAGCTACGAGAGGTGTATGACGAATTTCTTTTGAAGTGCCCAAGGCATTTACGATCGGATATGTAAAGCAATAACTCAAGGATTTGGATTAATGCATAGTTCCTTTACAGGAAACCGACGACACACCAGAAGCTTCAGTCAAAAACGCAACCTGTATAATCGATTTAAGCCCAAACAACCCCAACTCTTTTAAGCTAAAAAGCGAGTCAAGTGAACTAAATTTTTCAAATTTTGAAAACAAAATATCTACTGCAGAGCAAAAAATTTCGCTGAAGAATTTGAATGACATAATACATTGTCTAAGGAAAAATATTTGAGAAACTGGATTAATCGCTGACGTATTTGGATTATAAGCGACAAACCTACTTTAAAAGGGACGAAATAAATTTTGATGAATAAATTGTTTCTCTTTTTCTGTCGAATTCATACGAAATCGGCCATTGTAGCCCTATCTATCTTATAGTATTTTCTTCAGCAAATTCTATACTTAAAACGTTCGCTTTCTATATATCTACATATCACTATTCGAAATAAAATTTGAAGAAATGTTTATTGGCAATCGTGAAAAAACTGTAAACAAAGAGCCCTGTCATGCCTATAGAAGAAAGCACTAATTCACTAAAGCCAGTAGGGATAAAACAAGAATTTCTTGAAAATGTTTTAAATTAATGTGCGTTTAAATGTTCAGCTCAGTTTTGGAGTAACCTTCTTATTAAATGAAATAATCAAAAATTTGCAAATGAATGTTTACCATAGATATACATATGTATTAAAATGATCGGATAACACAAAAAGAATTAGGTGTGACGCATACAATATACAATTACAACCCAAGGCTAGAGCAGGAAAAGCGAAACTCATAAGGAAAACATACGGTAAAGCATGCTGATGGTATTTGGAGTCGAGTTTTTAAAACCTACATACAAGGATGCGTATAGAATTTTAGTGCCTTTATAGATAGAATAATGCGATAATAAATTTTTGTATGGTAGGGAAACGTAAAAGAATACAATGTTGATGATGATGATGACGGTGCCGGTGACGGTGACAACGACTGAATAAAACCCACTTAACATTATTATTGCATTAAATCATATTGTCTGCCTTTATGACGGTAAGTTATTCACGAATCTTATACAGTGTGTGAAGATACATAGGGAGTGAAAGAGAGAGAGAGAGAGAGAGAGAGAGAGGAATGCATTTAAGACTAAAGGTACATTCATTGCACACTTATACACATGCATAATAATAATCTACGGTAATACAGGTTTAAAATGCATGCATTGAGATGACAGGAAATATGAGTGACTCTTAGGTTGATTGTCAGACACAACAGCCGTTTTTTCTTTCTTGCTTTTTCAAAGATTGTATGCTACATACTACTTACTACAGGAGAATAAAATGGTAACACCGATGGTGCTGCTTCAAGCCATACATAGAGAAATTTAACAGAGCAAAAGGAACCACATCTCGTGAACTTAGTTACGTCGCGTACTTCATGTAATTATTCTGAAATGATGTGATGCCTCGTTGCAGTGCCTCGTTGGCATATAGAAAGTAGAGGACAAAGAATAGCATTGATTGCAAATATAACTTAATAAAGCTATTTCGCCATTACAGTAACACATAAAACTGCCTAGAATGTTAACTAGCGAGGTTATGGATAAGTATAATATTACGATTATGCGATTACATAATTTTAAAGGAAAATTGCAAATCACCAGGAAATTTGTTAAGAATGTTCATCGCAGTAAAGCAAAAAAAAAAAAAAAAAGAAATTCTAAATCAACCATTAGCCATTTGTTATACTTTAGTAAGTGCAACCAATTTTTATATTTTTTTTTATTTTCGAAATCTTGATCGAAATCAACGGTCTTGATGCTTGCGTGGATAATGCAGCAAGCTAACGTATTGTTTGTGGTTTTGTTTAGATGGTTGCTAGCATTCTTTGTAAAAGACAACAAAAAAGCAAAAAAAGAAAGATAATCATAACATAATAGAAGGAGAGAAAGAAAAAAAAATTGGTTTCATAAAGATAATGATCATTACGATGGCATGTGGTTCCGTTTTCCTACAGCGAAGTAGAAGTTTATGTTTTAATATGCGAGGCAAACTAGAGGTAACGTATAAGTTAACTTTAACGTATTGGATAACTTTCGAGGTAATATATCGCTTTATTTTATTTCGCTTACATCTTCTATGCATATAGTACATACATATTTAAAGGAGTTGCCTTGAACTCGCCACCAATCGATATAATCGCAAAAGAGAAAGGATGCTTTCACATTTAGGACTTTGCCCTGAAGGTATATTAATTTTATTGTTGCATTTGCAACGTCCACTTAAACTCATGGAACTTAAATCACACATACTTGCGCATATTGAATAAACTTCTAATTTTACTCTACCCTTAGTAGAGGTATACCTTGTTCACTTATAACCTTAGTTATCACAACCATCTCTCTACCACAAATTTTTTTCCTAACTAACAGATTGAGGTTATCTTTGCGTAGAATATTTACAAGATCTTGCTGTGTTACGGGGTAAAATTTCATCTCGATAACTATTATAAGTTGTGACGCACTAATACTATTTGGGCCTTTTTTCGGGGATTTTTACACAGATCTGTTGGGTCACCATCTCAACCGGCGATGAATAAACAAACCGCGACGACTACATCAAAACCAAAATTCGTGTTAATAACAGAAGGAATACACTATCAAAAATATAGAGTACATGGATTTTACAAACATAAAAAATGACTAGCAATAAATTCTATATGTAAAGTACCACATTTAACAATTGTAAAAGTTTAACTTAATACCATTATGGTAGCCCTGCTTTATCCTTTTATAAAGTGAATTGGGGTTAATATTGTTATCAAAAGACAGTATGACTCGTTCATATAGATTGCACGGCATTTTAAAAAAACAAACGATTTTTCTTGAGTTTGCTAATACCTTAGTTGAGATCTCGGCCAAATTTCATGCCAATACTGTCAGTAGTTAATGGGTTACATCTACTTATGTTCATTTAAAGAAATCCTTTTTCCGATTCAATTTCAAGTTCAAGCAACGAAGAGCGTTTTTCGAATTCCGCGAATAGGCACAAAACAGAACGACTTTCATTAGGCGAACAAGGCAGTTAATGCAACAGAGTCCCCTTGAATCAGTCCTATATGAAAAGTCGTAGAACAAAAACCAAGATTTGTAGGCCGAAGCGATCTTCAAGTTATATTTGTCTTTAAGAAAGGAATCCATAATTCAGCATCTTACGAAAACTGAAAGCAATTTCGCTTTTCTGCTCTTTAAAGGCAATAGTACGGGTTTGGAGAAAAGCGGAAAAAGGAAGGAGTGTGTGCGCAGGCTTTTAACTGAAAATTCTTTTACAAGAATTAAGAAACTTTTGTCAATAAAACGAACTGCAACTCATCTCTTCATCAAATTTCCCACAAAATCCCACGAATCAAATTTAGAGGGCATGTCAGTAGTTTGAGCTACCTCTTCCAAAGATAAACGATGTCTTTCTAATATGTTTATTAATGATTTGCCGATGTTTTTCTTATGCAAAAATTTTGAAGGCAAGTTCTCGATCTGCTTTTCTTCAATCGTTTCCCAATTTTTTCCGTGCTACTCGTATATTGGTACGATAAGCTGTTTTAGACATTTTCGGTGGTATGCATAAGAAATTTCATTGAAAACCCAAAACATGAGCCAAGTTATTTGTTCAGGTTCTTTGTTATTTCAAATGTGTAACAAATAGGACATGAACGTAAACTGATTACCAGGGATAAGATAATTAAACCTATCCTTTTCGATGTTTTCTTCACGCAGCACATAAACTCCTCGTGAGTTCTATCTTGTTAGATTTATCTACATATTAGCATGAATGATGCAATTAAGACGGCGATGACCATAAAAGCCTTCAAAATGGGACAAAATGGTTTCTTCTATTATTTTAACATCATGCTCATCCGCAAAAGACGTGCATGCAATACGTAGGAAAACTTGAAAATTATGGTTTCAGAATTTTCTGATTCCATTTAAATTTGTCTGTCCGTCTGTCTGATGTTTGTCCATGCTTTCACGTATTCAACCTACAGTTAAGAGCAACAATTTTGATATGTTTTCGATCAACAGACAAGCATCTAGATCGCATTATCTTTATAGCTGCCAGCCGCTCTATGAAAAAAATTTGTCATTTTTCAAATTTGCCGATAAAAACCCGTAAACAATACTATTTTGTGATACAAAATGAATTTGGAAAATTTGAGGTGAGATGATTTTTGAAACTACCTCCCACACAAACGCTCGGACGGAAAATATTCCTTTATTTGGTTTAGAAAATTGATAAAAAAAATTGGCGACTGCAAAGTATTCAATCCCCGTCTTTGCCTAATTATAAGGTTTAAAAAAAAAAAAAAAAAAAAACACATTTTTTTTATATAATTTAAGAGCACATATGAAGATTACTAAGTCTTTAATAAAAACAATGTTTGGAATTGATTTAGAGCCTAATACCGATCAAGAGAAGCAAGCATTTTTACGAAAAATAAAATTTATTCATTCCTATACATAGCAAAGCAACTACTCACTCATCCACACATCGAGAATATGTGGCTGCCTTAGAATATCAAGTATTTCTGGTTTATTGGTCTGCAGATAGTTATTGTATGCTATGCTTATTTTTTCAGTTTCTAAATTCAAAAAAAGGCAACTTTTTAATGAAAAGCAACGTTAAACAACGATTCAACAACAAAATGACTAGACAGCGAGTTAAAGTGACACTTGGTATAAAATGCAAGGTTTGTCAACTGTCAAGTGAGGGTTAAAACCCCAAGCTGAAAGCAAAGCAAACAATAACAATAGCGCAAGACTAACAGCAGCAATTATTAAACACAAAAAGGTGTTTTTTCATTCCTAACACGTGGCTAAAACGAATTAAAGCCACTATGAAGTTGAGGAAAATTAACTCGTTATGCTCTAATGATCGGAAAGAATTTCTAAATTTATTTTGCATAGTCATTTCAGTTTTTTTTTTTTTTTTTTTTTTTTTTTTTTTTTTTTGTTCTGTTGCTGCTGTCTCTCTTTGAGAAGGTTTGTTATATTGATGCTAACATTTCTATTTTCTATGGGTTATTGCAGAACAGAAGAAGAGGAAAAAAAAAGAAAAAAAAAATTCTTTTAATTAATGATTGTCACTAGTTTCTGGTCACTGTGTCCACTTTTTTCTTTTCTGTTTGCTTTTATAATAAAACTTGTGTATTACACGACCTATATTTTACGAGAATACTTTCATTTCATTGTTTGTATTAAATGTCAACCAATTCGCTTCCTTCTTCTCTAAATCGTATACACGTAATACGTAGCGCATTCACCATTAGATTGACGGAATTTCCTGTCACATGTACTTTTTTTTATAGGTCCGATATATATTGTATTCCAGATTACTAAAGGACAAGTAAATAAACATTGCATGTGCATAACTGCCTGCTATATACATTTATAGACAATCGACCATTCCAATCACAATTTCTGGTCTGCCAAACAACTGTCAATGGTATGAAATTGACATGAAATTCTGTAACGGAAATTACTTGACAAAGACATGTACGCTCGCAAAACACAGTCCTTAATATAAACTGAGACATGGTGCTTGAATTAGATATTGATAGACGAGTATACATGTAATGAATGGTGTGGGTGTCTATTGAATCGAAGAGAAAAGCATAAGAAAAAAAAGGAGAAAGAGAAAGAGAAAGCTGCGGTCAACCAAAACGCTGTGAATAATAAAATTTCTATTTCAGTTAATAAAGTGACATTTTTTTTTTTTACTTTGAATAAATGTGATTTTAAAATAAATAAATGAATAAAAAACAAACAAAATGACGGCTTTTTATAGGCTTTAGGTAAAGTGTTTATTTACTAAGTATT
Source organism: Glossina pallidipes (assembly GCA_000688715.1). Lineage (NCBI taxonomy): Eukaryota > Metazoa > Arthropoda > Insecta > Diptera > Glossinidae > Glossina > Glossina pallidipes. The sequence continues at coordinate 734,539 of KK499894.1, forward strand.
AAATATTCAGGGCGCAATACATCATAATAAATAAGTAAAAAAAAAAAACATATATTGCACGGCTAACTACTATTTCTTAAAAAGCAAGCGTTGAAGAGCCTGAAAATCAAAAATGCTCTACATCATGGTTATGATTGCAGAGTGTTATCTAGGATAACCAAGTCGATATTGAATTTCTTTCTTCCATCTACACACAAGAAGTAGCCAAACCAAACAATTCAAAGAATTCGCATCGCGTAGAGAATCTTTGCCATTCATTAATTCAAGCCACTGTGGTAATTTTGCAAAGTGTATTAGAGCCGGCTGTGTTAGTTGAACGACGATCTCATCATTTGCTTTAAATTTTTTTTTTTGGATCATCCTTTTGAAACTTGCAAACAGACCCTGGGGTTTAGGTTTGAAGCGTGCGATGAGTAATACAACAATTCGAACTTCAATTCATGCAGCTTTGCTGTTTTAGTTCAAAAGTTTTTTCAAAAACGTCTTAGTCATATATAAATTTTCTTATACAATTCCTTTTGGTATCTTTAAGATGTCGGTTATTTCCTGTAAATTCGTTTATAATTTTCGGAATAATTTTCAGGATTTCCCTAATATTTTTTAGTGTAGCTCTATTTTTTGGACCTTAACTAGATTCAGCGCAAGCGGGGTCAGTATAGCTTCGTTTAAAATCAGCAAACCACTGATAAATTCTTGCTTTCGGCGGAGAAGAGTTGCCATAAAGTTTTCAAACCAATATTGAATTTCGATAGTCTTTTCCCCATCAAGAAGCATCTTTAATCAGAAGAGCAAGTCCAGATTTTTTCATTCTTTTCAAAATAACAAAAATAACGCCAGTAAAACCGCTGTAACTTCTAAATAAATTATCGAAATAATATGGAATACTGACAGAGAATTGCTACGTTCCAAAAATAGTGTGTATTTTTTATCAGACAAGGCGTCTAGCCATCAGTCCGGGGAACTATCGACCAACGTGTTGTACTCTCCGAGTATGTTTCGTAGGACTTTTTGTTTCTCTTCTGTAGACATGTTGTAGATGCGGTCGACCGACAAATATGAAGTTTGAAAATGGGCGTCACACGACCTTAACCACACTCACAAGAGACAAATACTCTAATTTGCAATTTATAGGGAATTCCGTATTCCGCATTTACAACAACTATCTGCATTTTTCAGTGAAAAAATTACAATTAAAATGTGGGAAAACCCATTTTCCCCAAAAACATTCAATAGCTTCGATATCCTATTTGCAATGAGAGCCGTCGAGTTCCTTAATAAAGTCGTCCACTTCTTCATTTTTCGAAAATCTTTCATGACCAGATATAGTCAGGGGGGCCATAGGTAGAGAAGAAGTTAAGAATAGAGTAGTATTTATGTAAGTTCGACTTGAAAATGACAAGGTCTGGAACAGCTGGAAAGGCCACCTTAAAATTTACCCTTACGTGTCCAGTTTCATTCAAACATTTTTATGAGATCTCCGGTTAAGCGCATCGCTCATCATGCAGCGTTTTTTTTTTACAACTCGGTGCTGAATGGTCGCTTGTCATCCGAAAATTATTATATAGGGATGTCGTTGATGAACACCAAGAAGAGAGACGGGGAAAGAACAAAAGAAAAGAAGACGCTTTCACTGTGTTTGCATTTAAATAGAATTCATTTGCAGTGAATCCGCCGAATACACCTCTCATCAAATGATCGTTAAAGAAACTCAATATAAATGCTTCGCAGATTTGAAGTGAAACAAAAATGTGATAGGATTTAATTTAAGTAACAGGTGGATGGGAGATAGTAATTAGAATTTCAACTTTTCGTTTTTTTTGAATTAAATTCTCAATACTGGGCGTTGATGGCTTTTCGTTTTTGAAAACAATGAACAGAAAATGTTCCACGTACACTGTATAGAACTCGCGTCATAGTCTTGCAAGCAAGAAAAACTCTCTCTGCCACCTTTGGAATCGATTTTCTTCTTTCGGCCTACGATTTTAACTTTTCCTTTATCTCACGTTGAAAGTAAGAGACACGACGGAACATATGGAAGAAAAGCTTTATTATCTAATATCATCGATTCGATCAATTGAAGCACCGTCAATAATGTCACTTTTGTTTCGCGTTCCTTCCTCCGTGCAATTTTCTTATATGTACCTTTTCAGTCACACTGCGCTCCGTGCAGTTCATGATTGTGTAAGACAATCATGTGTAAGTCCAACATTTGCGGGTATTTCTGCACCACATTTTCTTCAAAATCGACAATTACGCTGCTCGCTTGGACATCTCGTACCCCCTTGTTTAAATGCTGTAATTCGACATTTCAAGCTGTCATCGTTCAAATGCGAGTTGGTATAGCATATTGTGATAGCAAATTTTTCCAAATTTAATAATACACTGGAAGCATTTGCTAATCATCACTCTCAGTAAATAAGCGTAGCGTCTTCAAATGGCAAACATAAGCCTTAAACGATGGGCACATTCAACCAAACTATTACTTTTTAAACAAAAAACCGGTATTTATAGGTCAGATTGGGTAACTTTGGGATTGCGCACATATAAACAAACTCTTCACATCATAAGTCTAACACATCCCATCTTGCTTTCAAAAGCAAAAGTGTATACTTATGGAGAGAGGGCAACCCTGGTTCGTAGAGCTCGATTACTGTCGTTTACTATAAACAAAACCAAAAACAAAAAAAACTTCGTATCTATGAAGTTAAAGAATTTTATAATAAATGTTCGTTTAATTCGATTTTTGTTTTTCTCTTTCTCGTTCTCTTTGTTTTCTTTTGAATTAAATATAATCACATTTTTACCCAAAAGATTGCATGCTAAATCTTCTCTGCAACCCCAAAACTCCAAACCCTTGCGCTTATCCACACCCCAAAAATCTTTCTGCAACTTTATCCTTTTCCACTTTATACAAAGATAACCTAAATTCTTTCCTTCAATCTTTGTTAGATTTTAATGGCGCATAAACACTCTACACGTGAACGAATCTCTGAGGACATTAGGAGCACAAAACAAAAAAAAAAAAACAAAAAACATGAAAAACTACACAATAAGAATTTTTATTACCAACACACAGGTAGTGCACTAACAAATATTATTTAATTTTTTTTTACTTTGTGTATATATAGATGTGTTTTGTGTGTGTATTTGTGGGAATATTTGTACACGAGTGTAATTGTTTGCATGTGCATGCACACGAAATGGAGCGCAATTTAAAAGCAATGTAAAGTTTTTTGTTTTTATTGGTACTTGTAGTTTAAAATGGCTATAGTGTACACACATACACAGAACCACAAACGACTGCTAACTGATAAAATTGAACAAAAGCAAAACCTTAATAAAAATGCTGCAGTGATATAATGTGGCATGTCTGCCTTCTTTTCAATTCTGTCGATATAAATTAACAGATACGAGCTAAAATATTTTATGCGAACGCATGCGATGAACATGTAATAAAAAGAAATGTACTTCCGGATTTCAACCTACATAAATAATTTCATTTATAAAAATTATCGATAGTCTTCATATACGTGGCGAAGTAAACTAATTTAAATCGTCATTAGTTCCAAAAACTTATCGATTATACCTTGGAACTACATTGAACTTCAATTCAATTCAAGTTTATGTACACTTGTCCGGGTGGTTTGCTATATTCTTACATAGAGATTTTTAAATTGAAATTCCTTTCCTTCCTACCTAAGTTCCAATGATTTGCGGCAGATTATGTCACAATTGGCTAAGCACCATCGACTCCTTTCTTCGTTTGCTACTTAGGCAATTGCTGGAGCATCCAATTTGCAAATATCTTACTGACCTCGAGATGCCCACTAACAATGTAAGCCGCACTCATCGGAGAGAAGGGAAAATTGTCTTTTGGGACTTTTCAACCATCGGTCAGTGATAACTTTCCAAAATCTCGAGTTAACCGGACTAAAATGTCGTCTCCCTTTCGATTTCGCATCCACCTAAATTACCACCCAATTCAACAAAGAATTGTATGAATATTAAGACGAATTTCCTGAATAGAAAGGCAAATGACGTAAGCACGGCTCTTTAGTAGAACCATTGTTTACTTCAAATTTTTCCATTGGTGTGAAGAAAACAAGTTCGAAAGCTACAGTTAGGCAAGGCCGATCATTAGTCGCCCTACATCACTTTACCTAATACAGTCATGCACTCATTTATGTTCAGTTGCAAGTTAGACTTCGCCCTCTTGCTTGCTTTCATCACAGCCCCTATATGTTGTTTGGTCTAAAAAATAGTCCTTTGTGAACCAAGTTCCCAATAGTTGATTTACTAAAGATAAATTTTCATGATAAAATATTAAAAATTGAAACTTCCTTCTTCCATTAGAATACTTATGAGGTTTGGTCTCCAATTAATAGATCCACATGATCCAAAGTCGATAAGGTTAATTTTTGTGGCAAATTGTTATCATGTACATGAATTTTCATCAAGAAGTACTAAAAATTGGGCTTTTTAAGCATACAAAGAGTCAGTTTCCGTAGGACGGTTATATCAAAAATAGTTCAAAAAATTGCCGCATTTGATTTAAGGTTACCCAAGCAAGTCAGAACCACGAGATACTTTTTGATTTTTTTTAATGCTTGGATCTAGTGGGCGGAAATAGCGTTTGTCTTTGCACGAAAACACGTCAATGGACCAAATTAATATATCTGGCGACATGGCGACCTGTAGGTTGAACACAAATATACACAGACAGACATTGGACAGACTGACGGACAGGCAAACTGATTCTGTAATCACACGGTATAATAAAAGTTTGGCCTATCTCAAATCCTTCTAGGCGTTACATAGGCCCACACCAACTTAGTACGTCTTGTACCACAAACAATATGGCGTATAATGACAAATCTAGGACAATCTTCGGTAGTTGCATGCTGGATTAATATGAAAAATATTATAAATTTTCAATAAATGCGGTCGAAGTATTGAGAAAACTTCACTGAACTTTGAACTTGAGTTGACGATTATGCAAACGAAAGATTTGAAGCGACCTACTGCTAACAAATCTACTCGTTTCTCATTTAACTTATTCAACAAAAACAAATAATTTAAAAGAAGAAATTTTTCCTCTCTCAATTTGTTTATAAAATACACTGCCATAGAAGCCCAATACTTGATAGCATACTCAAGATTTTTTTCTGTATCTATGTTGTTGCTTACTCAAATAATTTGCCGGACCGGTATGAATTATATTACAAAAAGTCGATATGACATCTCGATGCAGTTTCCTTTCGGTTATAAACATTCCGCAAAACTAATTGGCAGCCTACAGTGGATATAAAAAAAAAAAAGAATTTAAAAAGCAGCAGGGAGATTGTAATTAATTACCGTTGGCCAGTCTTTGACACATGTTCTTGGTGTTTTTTTTTTCAAGTCTTTTTCATATAAATCCAAACTATATAAAGGAAACATTGCTTCAAAAATGGGTGCAAAAAGAAACAAAAGTCGTGGCGAGAGAAGGGCTTGAAACTGAATTTTGATTTGCATAAAAGTAGGGTGGAGATTAAGAAGAAGAAGACAATTGTAACCTAATTTAAAATAAATACATATCTGCGAATACTCTCTAAAGTTCAAGTCAGTTTTATTTTTCAAGGACTTTGCAGAAGAGGTTGTGTTCTCATTTAAAGAATCCACCTTGTTTTTATTGTGAAATCATGTTTTAGATAATTTTCTTTTCTTTTTTTTTTTTTTTTTTTTCTTGTTATCATCAAGTTTGCTTTGGCAAAATTCCAATTATTTGCAACGAATATATTTTTCATTTATACATTTTTCAAGAGACATTACATGCACACATGGCCATTTCCTTCATATACAAATGGGTCAAATAAATGATTCGTACCTTAATTGCAAGTAAAAAAAAAAAAAAAAAAAAAAGTTTAACTCCTGAGGAGAGTGAAATGCATAATATCAAACATGTACATGCATGCAATCATATATATACAGACATACATATACATTTACATAAACACCCAACTCTTTTTCTACGCGCTAGAAAACCGTGCAAACCGAGTAAATCGTGCCAATTTCCTTCTTCTAGTATCTTCCCAAAAAACCGTGAAAAAAAAATAATAATGAAATCCACATACATACATACTTATAAAATAAAAAATTAACACTAGCGCGCAGTTTAAACACAGTCCATAAGTAGAAAATAAAAAAAATGTTAATTCGAATTAGGAATAAAAATCAATTTCGCACGTGCACCTTTGGTGCGGATTGAACGATCAATAAATGCATATCAACCTATAGAACTCTATTGAATTTATTTATCGCATTCTACGAACTGAACACAAAATACATGCTGAGTAACAAAATACTGCATTCACGTTGAAGTACAACGAGATAAAGACAAAAGTGATCATAAAATTTCGATATTCTCCGTAGTAGACCAAGCCGCTAACAATGCGTGTAAAAAAGTCTATTTGTTCGTATAGGTGAACCGTGTTATTTCAAAGTCGAATAGATAAGAAAGACTGTGTAAAAGAAGAGGTGAGTGCGTACATTTGTATATCATTCGAGGCTCAGTCAGTCTTTTCAGTGTCGAAAGATACCTTTTTTTTGCATTTCTCCCACTTTTACATCAAAAACAGAGTAGAAATGTCATTCAAACGTAATGCCGTCTCTTAGGAAAAGGAAAAAAGGAAAAATTGAAATTCCTACTTGTAACATTCTGTCAACAAAGAAATTATAGAAATTTTCTATTTTACACAATACGTTCTTATATAACTCTAATACGATTCTGTAAACAATTTCATTGAAGGTTTTTCTTCCATTTATTTGCATTAATTTCGTTTGCCAGTTGCACTGTCAAATAATAATTTATGTAACCTAACAAGTCTTTCATTCATTTTCCCAAAAGTTATTTGCATACGTACTTTATTAATGCATACGGAAGAGAAGTACGAATAAGGTAATAAGAAAAGTTGCATTAGATTTGAGACGAATATTGGATACCCATCGACTTAAACAGCTTTCCAGGCAAGATGTAGACAATCTTCATACTGAATTTTAAATGTTCGTTACATGATCGTACACCTTTCGTACACCACAATGTCTAATTGGATTTTTATAGTTTGACATTTTATGTTAAACGTTGTTTTTATACCCAACACTACTTGTTGTACTAAGGTAAACCATGTTTGCGCGGATATATGTTGCACCCAGAACGAGTCGAGGTAGAGACATATTCTCTTATAGCGATCGATTGAAAATCATTTTCTAAATCGTTGAAAGTTTGTCTGTCTATTTGTCCGTCTTGTTTTAGCCCTAGCAACAAATTGATTTGGATCGGAAGTACTTCGATCACTTCCCGTATAAAGCCATGTTTTGTAAAGTCTTTATATAAGTAACAGTAGAGCGGTTTGGGATACACAAGCGTGACCGTGGCCAAGTCTAACGTTGTTGATTATTTAAAAACTAAAACGAATTTTATTTCTATATAATATATAGGCGGTGACAGCGTGAAACTTTTGATAACAAACACAAAAATGGCAATTGTGTCGGTTAGTATACATGTATATATAACCGATCAGTGTTGCTAAATAAGATCAATTTAAAAGTTCCCTATTGACTTTCAAGATGCTTGCAAATGAGTAGCTTTAATAAAAACAAACATAATTACGAACTCCATAAAAATAAATTAACGGATCCAACCAATTCGTAGGGAGTTGTTTTGTGCCAAGATCTTTATTTCTTAAACCATTTCTAGGTTTTTGAAAATCATCTAATTGTACAACCATAGCGCAACTGCATTTGCTTATGGTACGAACTTACGCCTGCTCTAACCCGGCCGAGACATCCTACTTTTTGGTTCCTCCTCCCTCTTGTTTCGTTTTGGAGACTTTCTTCCCAAAACTTTTTAACTTACACTTAAGTCTTTAATAATTCCTAACACAATTACGGCTTACTATTTCGAAATCGAGTTATCAAATCGAAACTTCTATATACACCTGTCCATTTAATACGATAAATATAGATTCCCCAATAAAGCTGATCTAAGCAAAAAAAAATTTATTTTAATAGAGAATCGATTTTTTAACCGTTTACTAAATTAACATTAAATAAAAATGAATTAAATGAACGAATTGTTTTTCTTAATTGAATTAATTAAACTAAAAAAAAAAGTCCTCTTTGTTTATTAATTAACCATTAGTTGAACTTTTCTTCGATAGGTGAATAAATCTATTCTGTTATTTAATTTCAATGACTTATCATGGTATTTAGATTTGTGTGCTGCTCAGGCAAATAAAAAAAAATAAATGCTAACTAACTATAAAAGCTGCCTCATATGAATAACTTGCTCCCCATCACTTACTTTTTTTTTTTGTTTTTTTATTTTGCTTCTTTAGCATTGGTTGACTGATCTATGGCTGGTCCCTCTCAGACCTCACTGTTTCCATCTTACTTATGCAAAGTTTTAAAAACAGATGACCTATCCATTGACCGACAATCGTCGTCAAATCTATTCAGATTATCTATCAACAAGTACATATATACGCAATATAAGGTCTGCGGAGAAATGCACAAAAGGAATGACAAAACTAGTAGATCTCCGTTAAACGTTGGGGGCGAGTATGAAATTGTCAGTTTTCTTATGTGAAAGTCAGGCAATGCGGAATATTGAAAATATGCTGCTGTGCATAATTTCGCTTTTCTATGCAAATTTTGCCCAAGTAAATAACTTTAATAATTAATTGCATAAATTCATTTTAAAATTTTTTTTTTATGGCTAAGCAGAACTTTCACTTTTCAATACCTCTTAAGTAAGTTTTATTCTCTCTTCATAACCTTAGTTGCAGTATTGTTGCTTTAATGTTGATTTAGAATATAAAATTTATGTAACGGTATATGTTTGTTAAGCTTGGAAGAACAAAACACTTACGTACGTCAATAATAAAATTTCGTAAATTACTGTTCACAGCTGTATCTTCCGTGTAAGTTTTTAAAGTTTTTTACACACTATGAACCTTAGCCTCTCTAAAAACATCTGCTTTGATGAATGCGACTGCGAAACACATGAAAAAGTTTTTATAGAGAAAACTTAGTTTTTTATAGGAATTTATATAAAACCAATTTGATGCCAGCGAGAGAGAGAATAAAAAAAAATCTTTTCTTTAGATTTCATTGCGATTGCTTTATTATTATGACAAAAGATTATATCTTATATTTTTAGACGTAGGAACGAAAGCACACTGCAGCATTACTTGCCACACTACAGCATCTTGACTTGACTTATGTACCCTTGTAGTACAAGGATACACCAGTGAATTGATTGATTCAAATTAATTTTCTGAATCGACATAAGCCTGTCTGCCTGTCCATCTAATATCTTCCCATAATTGTTTGCGTTCGCAAATTTTCGAGACACTTGATGATATTTAATTTACACTAATGTGCACATGCACGAACAACACTTAAATCGATTAATTGGATCGTATTCTTTTTACAGGCTTTTTAAGGCTTTATTTCAAAAAGGTCATCATATGTGAAAAAATTTACTATTTTTAATATTTCCTGACGAAAAGTGGTATATCAGCATAGTGAAATGCGTAGGAAAACTATGGCTGGCACTAAACCATTTCTGGAATTTCAGGACTCTCAAAAAAATGAAACCTTTGTTTAGAAAGAAGACCTAAAGTTTAGTATTTTATCGCGACAATAGGTATTTGATTCCATACCAGTGGCCTGACTAAAGAATTTTAACTTTTTGTGTCATTAAGATCTTAACACACGAAAGGAAGCAAATTAGAAAAATGAGCTAAACTTGGAACTTACATAAGAACTCGAAACTTGATGAATACGGACCACGGAAGTTAAACCATTAAAATGAAAGACTGCAAGTTATAATAGTTTCTCGTATAAAACTTGACGGTTTCTTGCCCAGGAATTGTTTGCATAACGAGCTACACACTGCCGTGACTGGTCGTTCTTTAACCGCCCTGCCTATCTTTCGAAGAGTCTACCTGCAGCAGTCTCACTAGCCTTTGCCATGTGCAAGTGCAACGTGCGCCGATTACCTCAATGATAAATCCATAGTTAAGAAACCCAATTGTTATAAAATGACTAATATTTGTGGCGCATATAACTTTCACTCTCTCTCTCTCTCTCTCTGTCTTTGCTATTAACCCTATTAAGGTAATGCTTTATTCAGGCAATTCATTAAAAATAAATAAAGAATTAACAGAAAAAACTGTTTAATTTAATTTAATTTAATATACCGAAGTAGTGATATTTCCACATATCGCTTAGATAACTAATTTTAGTTGTTTAAATTCCTGGTTATTTGTGGAATTAACTTTAGTATATATATATATATATATATATATATTATATATATATATTATAATGTACACGTATACATGCACACGTGCACAGGCCGCGTGGGTATATAGGTCAGTGTACTTTCCAACTCTGATGAGAATGGTTAAATCATGTAAACACACGCGCGCGCACACACACACACACACACACACACACACACACACACACGGTTGAATGATTTGTTTAAACTTTACCTATTTTAAATCTAAAACAAAATTTGATTCTTCTCTCCTTTCTAATTTTAATAAACTGTCTCTACAACATGAATTTTAATTAAATTTTTGTGTAACTTTTCATCAAATGATCGATCAATTAGGAAGAAAATCTTTTGAGTAGAGTACTTAATTTTCATCGTTATAAAGCCTTTTAATTTTCCATAACAAAGAACATTCAAGCCAAGCAGTAAATGGGTTTTAATATGATATAAGTTTACCTCCTGTATAAGTGAGTAAGTAAATCAGTTGTAAGCTTTTGTTAAATAAAGATGAATGCTGCTTTCATATAACGTAACAAAAGTTATTTCTGAGGATTTCAACGATTGAAAGGCATTTTCGTTTAGTCAGCGTTCCTTAAACACAAACAACAATCCTAGGTCGCCCAGTTTGCTGGATTTCTCCTCTACACAAAATTCTCAGTTCTATTATACGGAATTAATTCACTTCTATTGCTTCTATTGCTCTCTCTATATAACTTGTATAGAATTTGTAAATATCTCTTATACACATCTAGATGTGTATAAATTCACTTCTATTGCTTCTATTGCTCTCTCTATATAACTTGTATAGAATTTGTAAATAGTGCCAGGTTCTTACTTTACGGGAAAAAAAGCCATTGTGCCCATCAGTAGTATACAAAAAGACATGTTATTATAAAAGCGAGAGAGAGCGAAAAACCAAAAATATTTATCTTAGTAATTTGTTTACTGAATTTTGTGTTTTTCATTAAACGGAACAGCATTGTCATGTTACTGGATATAAGAGGTTTTTCTCCAAACGTCTACAACAAACCAAAAAAAGGGGGAAAAAAAAACAGCATTTTCTACAGAGTACTTTTGGTTATTTGCCGCAATTACTGAAACCGTATGTTTTTATTAAAACAACTGTGTTTTTTTTATTATTGTTTATGAATCATTCATAAATTTTTATTTAATCAGACATGTGTTACATTTTTCGCATAAACTACTACAAAACTATCAAAGTGTAATCTGTGTATTTGCTCAGAATAAGAGGAAAGGTAACCACTTGTTCGTTCGTTGGCCACATAATCATATGACTACTTCGCCTGTACAAACAGTTTTGTCTTTACTTTCACAATTTCACGAGGATTCCTTTAGTTTCAAAACAACAAAAGTGATGCTTTCCGCGCACTCTATACGGAATTCGAATAAAGAATTCGACAAAAACGATGTAGAATTCATGCTAAGTTAGAATTTTTAGCTTGGCTTCACTTTCGTAGAACATACAAAGAAGTACATGCTTCCTTTGCACTATTCGCGTCATCATTTTCATCGGTAAAATAAAAACTTGACGTCATTAATACCGTTATACTGACTTGAAGTACAATCTGGGGTAGAATTGCATTTGCATTGTGAAGAAATTAATTATGATTTTCTAACTAAAAAAGTTAAATTCCTTAAGTTCTTATAACTCACTCAATAAATCCTTATATGCAGATTTTTTGTCTATACATGAGACTCAGGAATCGCGTTTCTTATTTCGTCCATGCTTTTTTGCGTTGTTAATCTATTTCTCTACAAAATCCTCCAATCCGCAATTCCTTAATCGAAAGACTACAGTCTTTTAGGTCGAGTAGGACATCTTTTATGTTAATACCGTGCATATGTAACTCTTCGGATGACCGACGAACGTATGTTCAGCTCGAAACTGGAATGCGTTACTCCTGATTGCCAAAGAACATTGGCTTCATTCTCGAGCACTTGAATTGGTCCGATTATAATGGTTAGCCCTAGCTAGCACAAGTTGATTATTATTAGTAATCTTAAGGTCTTTCTCTGCACTAATCTAAGTTCTTTCTTTCTCTATACTAATATAACTATGTATACTGGCCTATGGCTTTATAGATGCAAGTAAATTTAAAAAAATAGAACTTTTTAATATAAATCTTGATAGATTTTTTTTCATCGCAATTTTTTTTTTTCATTAAATCAAATTTTTTCTGTCTTGTTTTACTTTGCCTTACCATCAATCTTTTCATATCTTCCCTAAGGATTCTTTTTTCTTCAGGATTTCATTTAGAATTTATAAACGTTTTAAAACAAAAAAAAAAAAAATTTCGTTTTCTACTGGCATAACTGCTTCCATCTGTAAAGCAAAAAATTGGTATCATGTACGCAGTCATACTGAATTAAAGTTTTGCACTTGGGAACTGTATGTGGAAAGCATTACAAACACCACTAACAGAACGGAAGACCAACACAATATAAACTGCTTCTGTACTAAATTTATTAACTCCTCTTACATCAATGAAAAAGTAGGTCTTCGGAGCTGCTTGGAAAACAATTGGAAAAGAAATCATAATCTTTCCGATTTGTATTAGTGTCTGTACAATTGATCGAGTGGCAATACTCGGGAATGTGAATTTTGAAGAAATGTCATCTTGCTTTTAGAAAATGCCCGAGGAGTTTTATTCACTAAGAAGTCAAAATTTCTGAGAATTATTTCCACTGAATTCGCATCCCTTTCAACCGAGAAAAAATCTGATTTAGGTAAGTACCCTTCAATTTTTGGCAAATCGACAAAAGAGTGAGAAATTCGCAAACAATGAAATGTTGCTTAAAATGTGAAAATAAACTTAAAAATATGCATTAAAATTTATATTTTAGTAACTTATACCCTAATACTAATAAGTAAACTTTTTAGTATATTTTTTCATTTCTATAATTTTATGTAATAAAAACTTTTTTAATATTTTGTAAAATTTTTTTTTTTCGCTATTTTGTAATGAATTTTTATCATTGCAAAACGTTTGCAACCTTAATTTGCAACTTACAACAATGGAAAACCCAAGCCACTGTTCGTAATTATCGCAATGGTTTTCTTATCTTAGTCCTCCTGTATCCAGAGAAAATAAAAGTTGGGAAATTCTGTCTCGAATAAATTATGACTAAATTAGTTTTTCAATCTTCTTGTATTGAGTAAGCAAACTTCCTAAATACCTGCTTAAATACAAGAGAACGATACTATAATCTTTTAAGATAATCACTTTTCAAGGAAAATATTTTTCCAATTAAAAGTTTTTTTTACGGATTGCGATAGTTTTCGCACAGAATAATCGCTCTGATGGCATATTATTAGTCGTATTCTGAGCAACATCATAGAGACGTCACAAATCACAAGACATTGTTTTTCATTTTGCTTGCGAAACTTAAAAACCCCGTTTTGCGTTAAAACTGACAGTGCAGGGTTTCCTTATGATTATATTTTTTCGGAATACGAAAATTGATTCAAAATCAAGACCACTGTAAAAAGAAAAAGCACTGTTTTCTTTGATAGCCGGTGACCGGTGACATCATCAGAATATACCGCTATATTTACGATAAGTCGCATGTTGTGGATAAATATAAATTTGGAAACTTTTCACCCAACACCATCCCACCATAACAGAAAAGTACTTGTTCCCGCTTGCAACGTCCTAGCATATGCCAAGAGAAAAATCGCAAAGCTTGAACAGCATGAGATTTTCAATCAATTTTCGCTCTGTCAATCTGTCCATTCACCCCGTGAAATACTTATCATCGCAAAGATTTGTCTAAAAGACTGAAAGTTGGCTCATTCACCTGTATTTTCATTTTCACAAATCGATTTGTGATTATAAACTAAGAAGAAACATAGGACGTCTCGGAATTTGCACAAGATTTGAATTAAATAGAAAACACAATTTTTTATTTTTTTAATTGCAATTTTTTTCATTGAATCGTAATATAAATAGGATAGGGTTATGTGTGCGATAAATAACGGCCATCACGGCCTTGCCGACTCTGTTCGCCGAAACGTGAGAGTACACGATCAGGGAGGGAATGTCTCATGCAGTAATTGAATTGTTTCACGGTTTCTGTGGCATGTAGCACGGGCTTGTTGAAGCCATATGTCACTCATATCAATGTCATCCAATGTAGGCAGAAAGAACTGGGTTATCATAACGCGTTAGCGAGCAACAGTGACAGTCACTGCTTGATCAGCTTCATTTGTGAAGAAAAAGAATGACGAAGCTTTCATTATTGTTCAACCATGAAAACGCCCTCGTGTAATACTCCATTTTTATTAAACCTAAACTGTTAGCTATCGACTCGTTTTTTTTTTTTTTTGGGCTGTCAACACTTTGGTAATATTTTACCTGACGCCAAATTCAAATCTTACGTAAATTTTGTGACACCTTATGTATTGTTATGTAAAATGCCTTTTACGATTTTATGTTTTCTTCCGACTACGTTTGAGATTAGGTTCGCGCCACTGAAAGATGAGTTTTAGGATAGCGTAGGTTTTATTTACAATTCTTAGGAGATCTACGTAGAAATTCTTTCGGGAAACTTATATTTATAAAGTGTCTTCCCTGTTGTTCGTTCGAATATTACGATCCAATTCTCTTGACTCGACTGACTTTGTCTTCCCCAAGTATTCTGCTTACATGTCCTTTTACAAGCTTTACTGAATTGAACTGAATCACAAAATACGTCATTTCATTGCGAGACCTTTTTATGGGAACCCTTGGTAATCTTTTCACCAATGGCCAACTGCATAAACTATTTTGCCTTACGATGTCGACAAGTAAAGCATCACGACTCTGCACTTGTCGTAACACTTATAGAATTTGGTTTCTTAGAAAATCGATTACTTCTCACGCGGATTCATTTCATCAGATGCTTGATTTACGAAATAGTATACAAATTCATTTCTAAAATGGATCAGATCTGCCTAACAAAATAGACTCGAAATGCAGGAATGAAACACCGCCACACCAATCGACCACTTGGACTTTTATGTATTACTTTGAGAAGGTGAGTAACAAGGATCGCCCCACTAAACGAATATATTCGCAACTTTCTGACTTGCCAAAGGTTATTTAATTTTTTTCCTCTTGTCTGCCAAACTTTTGTCTTTCTGTGTTGTAAAGTATTTATTATGCATTCTTTGTGGAATCAGTGGTGCGTAATGTTTGTAATTGCAAACCCAATGGCATATTTAATACGTTTCTCTTCATGGATGTTGCATATGACAAGTGACACAGTTTGCTATCTTCCATCCAATAATTGCTTTTTCCTTTGCCTTTTCGATATATCAATAATGAAGGCTTGCAAACATTTTGAAAAACGATAAATTTATTGTACTTTATTATGCAAAATTGCTGAAAGAATAATAATATTTATAATAATAAAAGATGGAGGAAGGAAAAAACAATTTGAAATATTCAAAGGAGCTGTAAAGACCTAAAAAAGCAAATTCACAAATAATTGGTTTTAAAAATGCATTATTAATGTTACACTAACTAAAGCAATAATAATTGCAGTTCATTAGTAAAGCATTGGCAATACTTTTAGGAGAAGCCAGAACAAGTAAAACGTCAACATTCCTTATGAAAAACAAATTTTAAATACATAAGTTAAACCAATGAAATCAGGTATTTTTACTATCCAGCAACAAGCAATAATTGTGGATTATATTTGCAACATTCACAAGCATGCATCACAAATCATGTAAAATATCTATGCATTTCTGATTAATGCAAATTTTCAAAATTGATTTATTCATGTCTCTCTGGGTCTCTGGAAGTCCGTTGTAGAATGGTAGAAAGAAAGCAGCTCAAACTCGAGACCGATGATACGAGTTGAACAAGCTTTCGCTGACAATATTCAGAAACAGGCAGATGCCCTATGAAATAAGTATGTGTTCGTTATCAGTGTGAGATTCGAAGACAATTTATTCACTATCTATTACGATTTTCAAGGTCGGAAGTATAGTGACCGAAAATAGAAATTTCGGTCCCCTAAAATTAACTGACAGTCGTCTGCAAAACTGGAAAATCAAACAGACTCCAATAAAAAAAAACAAAAAGTTTCGAATTACACTCTGCAACACATATCGATGCTAATCTTGATCAAAAATGTTTGCCAGAAAGATTAGTATAAAAACAGGTGAAGTCCCATTATAGTGGGGCGCTGCCCACTATTAAATACCGTACACCATTTGATTTAATATAATTATTCACATGACTACCTCTCGACATAAGGCTCTATTTGGGAGGCAGTCGAAAAAGTGTTCCGATCCGAAGCATTTTGAATAGGGTTCGTTCTTGGGTCAACATATGTTGCTTTACCAAATGTCATCAAAATATTCCAAAAATTACGACCTGTAGGTTGAACGTAAGAAAACAAGACAGGCGGACGGACGGACAGACAGAGAAGCGTAGACCGATTCAGAAAGCGATTCTGAATCCATCGTCGTAATAAAAAACGGAGGATCTATCTCACGTCCTACTGGATGTTGCATACGTCCGTCTTGTACCGCAAATGGTGTAGTATACAAAAAGGCCTAAGTCTGTTTGCCCGTGCGTCCGTCTGTGAACTGTCCACGTAAAGTTTTATTCAAAGTATAGATCGCAATTTTTACGATATTTCGATGAAATTTGGCACACTAATGTGTTTTAACCCAAGGACGAGTACTATAGAAAATGATTCAGATTGGTCCAGTTTTTCAACTACTCCCTAATAAAGGTTTTTTAAAATAATTGTTATTTTCAAAATTTTCGACAAAGCTTGCTGTATACTAGTACTTCGACATTCTAAATTGATATGAAAAATTGAGTTTGGCGGGGCAATTTTGTGAGAACCCTCCCCTATAACCGCTCCTACAAAAATAGAACCTTTATATGGTAAAAAGGTATAATTTTCAAAATATCAAGGTGAAAATTGGTTTGCAATAGTAAAATGGCAAAAAAATCAACGTTACCGAATTTGGACTATGTAGGTCTATTTTTGGAATACCAACAAGGATTCTCAGCAAAGGTACTCTTTTATTTGCCTAAAATGCCTAATTGTTTATCTTTTATGGTGAAAATTTGTTCTTCATAGTAATTTGACATAAAAGTTAAGTGGACCAAATTTGAACCACATGGGTCTATTTCTTGGACTCGTCTTCAGAAAATGGTTTAATTCTTCATATTTTATGCTGAAAATTTATCCATAGTAGTGATTTAACAAAAAAATTAACAGTAGGCCAAAAAATTAGCAGTAGTAGACCTAATATATACAAGGGTCGTATTCATTAGGCTGAGCCAGTGTAAATATAATAATGGGCCGTTTAAGGCGTTTTGAGTTGCTTGCAGAAACCTGGATGATGTCTATCCCTTAATCGCAATATCGGATTCTTGAAAGTTGATCAAAAAAACTTTGCTTAATACGCGCGGTTTACCTATGCCGTATTTAAACTAACTTTCAACCTGAATATCTCAGTACGATTTGACAATTAAGTGGTATTGTCAATTGTATCGGTTGCCAGGCTCTGGCATGTTTGCGATGGCTCAGGGGTACACTTGCAATTTGATTCTGTACTGGATGTGGGTGTGCCCCTATGCTAGTTGTGCTAGTTGTATACATGCTTTCGTTTTTCTTCGTATTTGTTTATATTTGAATTTCTTAGTTAATAACAAATATATATATGTATATATATATATATATATATATATATATGTATATCCTTATATACTTTATACTAGTTTTTATCATTGATTGGTATAAGATTTTCTTCCAAGTGTCAATTCAATTCTATTGTTGACTTGTTTTGTTGAGTTTCATGTAAACAAATAAGTGGACAAATAAATAAATAAATAGAAAAGCAAGCCCTTGTATGGAGAGAAAGTGTAATTTGTGGCTCTGTATGACCGAAACTGAAAAATAGTAAAACTTTTGCGTAGTACACTACGTTTGCTAAATTTGAATCACATTCATATGATCTTTTGGACGTTCTTCCGGACGCGGGCTTTCATGAAAAGCATGCCTCCTTTCCATGAAAATGTGTACTTTTTGTTGTATTACTACGAAAACGAACGAATAGCTGTAGAAGGCAAATTGGTGTTGGGTATTTAATGGTCGGCCTTGCCCGACTATAGTGTTCTTACTTATTTTACTTATAGAAATGACCATAAATTCGGACTACGCATGTAATGTTGCTTTGATCAAATAGCACTGAGGTAAATACTGTTCCATGATTAAATAAAATTTTTTGGCAAAATTAAAAATTTCAAAAAGAACGTCACGGTATAAAAAATATCTATGTAAGCCAATGTTGGTTTCTCTATCTTAATTGGTTATCCAATTTTCCATAGTCCCTGTAATATATAATTTATATGACCTCCAATGCGTAATGCAAGTGAAATAATAAAGCCAGTATGCTCCTCAACACTTCGATGATGGACATAAAAATCAACAATTAATGGCACTTAATAGGTAGCTAATTGAAAATAACCGTAACCAAATAATTACGTAGTAGTAGTCATAAATAAAATTTCAGTAACGTTTCTAAAAGTATGACGAAGATCAAAGGTACGAAAACGTCAATGTTTAATCAATGCATCTGAATGTTGAAGGTTTCTCGTGTTTATGCTTATGTTTATACTTTGTTTTTTTTTTTTGCTTTTTGTTCTTTTTGTAACAAAAGACACTGAGCTGTAGACAAAATACCCCTTTAGACCTTTTTCTACTGACTGTAATACGAAAAAAAAAAAAAAAAAAAAAAAAGGAAAGAAAAGAAAAAATAATCATAAGTCAGTGAACTTAGTAAAGAAAATAAAAGAACAACAAAACAACACACCAACAATATTTTGAGCCCAGAGAGAATAGCTGTAAGCGAAGCAAGCAGCAAACGGTTTCTATAAACTACACTTTTTTTTTCTTTCTTTTCATGAAATTGTGTATTTATTAGTGGTTGTGGTGTGCGAGTACTTTGTCCAATCATTTGCTAACCGGCTTTTAGATTTTAAATTGAAAATAGTAATGATTTCTATTTATAAGCAAATATCACAATTTGCCATTCGCACGTTTTTGCTCAACCATCAACATGAACGTGTTAACTGTGGCAGTAATATCTATCGACGTGAGCGCGTGTATTTGTATGTATATGAATGCAAAAAAAAAAAAAAAACAGTCAGATAAGAAAAAGTACACACATAAATAAAAGTCAGTGAAAGTGTTTGGTAAGAGAAAGGCAAGACGGCATAAGTAATGTAAATTCCATGCAAGCATTTATAAAAAAAAAAAAATGTATTAAATAAATTATTAATTAGCCGAATTTTGCTATAATTTCATTACCTAAACTTAAGTAATTTTATGAATAAATTTTTTGTATAAAAATATAAAAATTAAGAACTACTTTGTATTCAGCTCAGGCAGAATTTTTTAGTACTCATCACTCTATCGTCTCTCTGCCAACTCGCAGTCATTTAAATAAAGAAAGCTTTCAGGTCTTCGGACTTGTACGCCTGGATGCAAGCAGATTTTCACTTAGGTCTTGCGTTAAGTTTGAGAACAAAAAGGCCAAGTTTTGTAAACATGCGCCAAGCATTCACGATCTATTTTTTGTCTATTCCTCCATTGTGAGGGTTGCTTTGTTGTCATCCATTCATCATAACTCAAAGAAGTTTTCTTTTTCAGCTTTTAAGTGAACTTTGATCATTAAAATTTTGTCTTTATTCCCCCGGAATTTTTTGGCACAAAAAACTGAACGAAGTGAGCGTAACCAGTGTCTTCTTAACTTTACCGCGTTACGAGAGTTTTACAGAGGACGGGACGAATAATGCCAAAGTCAGAACTGTGGGATGGATGTAATCTCCATGCTCCCGTTTAATTTTTGCTAACTCGTTAAAGATGTGTATGACCTGGGATTGTGGCGATGTAATGTAACAACCTTTGGACCATTTGTCTCAATTTCGTGCTTCAATTGCACCTATTATCGACAGGAGAGGATGATATCAATAATCTGGACAGGTCAGAGCCGCTGATGATGTTCTAAAATGAAAGTTAATCAAAGTTTTGCGCTATCGTTGATTTTTTGACAGACGTTCAGCCCATTCAATCTTTTTAAGCTAATACATGTTGAACCGACATGAACAGCGAACAATTTTCCCTTTTTCAGTCTTACGCAAAGGATCCGGGACTCTTTTCATGTTTTGAAATATGTTATTACCTGCAACAACGACTCACAGAAACCAGGGTGTTTTGAAAAGGAGCTACCAACAGTAATAAATTGTCTTCATAATACCTACGATGCACCCAGCATAACCTGCTGACAGCATAATGCATTCAGCGCAACACAATCTAAATACGACTAAGCAACTTATTACATAGTTCGGTTCCCGCGCGGTTGATTGCCATGACAGAACGACGGTGAACGATGCGCCTTACTCAGGCCAAGCCGACAACGCCGCCAGAATGCGCCACTGGGAAAAACGCCTTCCTTTAGGTTTGCTTTGAAATGCAATTAATTTGATATTAAAGGAGAGCAAAGATACTGCGTCTTATTTATGTGCGATTGTTTGGGTAAATGGATGCCAAATGTTACTACGACATAATCCAGTTTTATCCCTTGGTACTGGGATTTTAGTAAAGATCTTTCTTTAACTTTTATTCTAAAATATACAAATATTTATTGTTGCAACTTATAAGCAATGAGCAAAATGAGCTGTGCGCAAGAACTTCCAAGAATTCTGTGCGATTTAAAGCCAAAGTCTTTATTTTTTCGACTAGGGCCTATAAAGAAGTGAAAAAGAAAACGGACAGACGGACGAGCAAACATGACATCAAAGTTTTATACTCTACGATACCGATACCGAAGTCCTTTCGTGCCACGTGTATCCTTTGAACGTTTAATTCCTTGTCACCAAGCGATGTCCGCGCTTAATTTGAATTTTATTTTTGTGTTCAGGGGAATATTTACAAGATATATACTTATAGATAGACATGCTTGTAGATGGACATGCTTAAATCGATTCATAATTTAACGCTGATCGAGAATGTATACAATTTATGGCGTCTCTGAAGCTTCCGAATGGGGTTATAATTGTTTCGCTTTCATTTCACTTCGGAAACTGTGTACAAAAATCTATATATACTAAGGAAATTTTGCTGGCTATAAAAGGAAGTCTTTTGCTTCTAAATATAAAAACTACATTATTTACGCACTAATAGTAAAATGAAAAATGTCACACTAATCAAACTAAACAAATGGAGTTTTTAATAAATATTTATTTCTAGATGTTGCGCGTGGAGGACACTAAACATTTTGTGCGTTTAAATGTTTATAAAGAAAATAACCGCAAACTATATATGTGTGCCTATAGCGAATAATGTAATGAAGTCTTTAACACTTAAATTGCTTATTGACCCGATTCAGTATACAGCTTTAACCACACGTAGCCATTTCCACTGCAATAACCACAAGCTTCTACAAAAAAAAAAAAAAAAGTATTTTTTTAAATGATTTAGAATCGTACCTCTTACGTATTTTTGCTACTGTTACCTTCGCTGATGTTTTCTTTAACAGGTCATTATTGTAATAATGCGTTGCAAGACAACAAGAAAAAAAAGTGCAAAAGAAAACCTATAGAAAACTTCCGGGTTATTTAAAACCGTCATCATTATATAATACGCCAGTTATTTATTACCTATGGTGTAAAAATCTAATCAAGTGTAAACTGTAAAATAGATATTCTTTGGTGCATCCTATGAAGGCAAACAAAGGCGAACAAAAACGATAAAATGTGCAAACTGTTAATATTAGTGCAGAAATATTTTTCAAGCAAAAAACACTTGATATACATAGTACTTTGTATGTATAACAAAACAGCGCGAATATCCGACTATAACGAGTCAAATAAAATTAATAATAGAATTACCATACCATGGATAGTATATAAAAAAATGCGTTTTATACTCTACATCACCTACGAGATACGTGGTTTACTATATTTGTCCGGGAGTATGTAACACTCAGCAGAACTTTAGAGCACATTCAATTTGTATTATACCGATCGAATCAGAATTATTTTCTCAATCGGCTTAAGCTTGTCTGTCCGTCCCTCTTTTAAGGAGAAGTAAGGATTGCTCTAAAGCAAAGCTCTTTGTGACGAAATATAACTTTGTTAAGAGAATAAAGTTTGTGAAATCTGGATCAGGTCGATTCTCTTTTTGAATCTTCCCCTATATAAAAGTTATTAAGAAGACAATTCTTTTCCATGGAAACGAAATACAATTTTTGAAGAATTGTATTGGGCTAAATGGCGTAGGATACTTAAAGGCGGCATTGCCCGACTAAAATGTTTTTACTCGAATTTATTTTAAAAATGGGAAAAAAAGATAATTTCATTTTACTTTGCACTTTTACAGAGAAGGCTTGAAGGAAAAAAAAGAAATTGGATTAAAGAACGTGCGCATAGTTGTAAAAGTGCAAAGTAAAATGAAATTATCTTTTTTTCCCATTTTTAAAATAAATTCGAGTAAAAACATTTTAGTCGGGCAATGCCGCCTTTAAGTATCCTACGCCATTTAGCCCAATACAATTCTTCAG
>KK499895.1:0-170611 GCA_000688715.1 Glossina pallidipes
ATTATTATTATTATTATTATTATTAAAAACTCTACAGCACTTGAGATTTGAACCCACGATCATTGAATTGCTAGTCGAGACTCTTGCCTACCCGGCCACTCAGGCGGATATTAATGTTTTTATTCAAAAGAAATGTAGAAGAATTTATTAACACATAACTTCTGCTGTCTCATGCGCCTTCAGCGTTTCTTAACGCACCATCGATAAATGTATCTCATTTTTCGACCGTTTAATACAAGCCTTCTTCAGTCTGCCCTACGAACACGATCACACAATGTCCGAATCGATCGTTTATGGATCCACGTTGTAAGAGGAAGTCTACTGTGTATGAAGGCGAGGTTTTTAACTCTTTCTCAATAATAATAAGAGAAGAATAATAGGCAAAACTACCACGAACCCTCGCAGCTACTGAAATTGCTCGCAGCTGAGAAGTCCCTCCGAATAACTCTGTACTGGAGCTCGTGTCATCTTTTATTTGTCCCAAAGTTATAACATTGCAACCTTCACGGTTGACACAAGAAGCTGAAATCCTTTTGTCAACATAACTCTTGCAGTAAACAACTTGTTGATGCACTAAGAGTAACTACTACGTCTAGTAAGACGATGTTTTGATTTCATTCGTACGACAGGCAACCAGAGTACTCAAGGGAATGGATACTATTCAGGTCTCTTTTCAAAAATGTTTCGCTTATATGTGCGTAAATAGTGTCACGCAGCCGAAGAACTATCCCCTCCGCCCGATCTCTGAGCGTTCGCCTTTACCGATGGAGCAATCCCACGTACCACCACATCCACGATTGTAATCGAGATATGTGTTTTGTGTCTGCTCCTGTGAAATTGAACTTGAACAACACTCTTACGAAAGCCAATTTAGCTGAGAATAAACAAAATTACGTAATTCATTATCGATCTTTTGGCGTAACAGGTGTCCATATACAGTTTGCACCATATCTGCAAAAAAAAAAAAAAAGAAGCAAACAAATGCAAGTAGAACACAAATATTTAAGTCTAGAATTCTGTCGTTCTCCGGAGCAATTATTTTTCTTTCATTTCCTTCTCATTTCGTTTATTTAAAATTTCATGTAAATGATTTTTTAAAAAATTTATAGTTCAGTTGCGGCGGGGCGGTTGCATGGGACAAACGACAACAACAGCCACAACAACAACAATATAGTCAGCAACATTGTGAGAAAATTGCCATAAAATGTAGCTTACGTGAGTTTAGTTAATACATCATTTGGGTACGGTATGGCTGTTGCGTTGTTATTGTAGTTGTGTGGTATTTAATGAAAAGCACATTAGAAATGTAAATGCGGTGCACAGACGACAAACACGACGAATTTGGATTGTAGAGAGTGGCACATGGTTTTTAGTGGTCATGTTGCAATTAGAGAATGTTTTGCTTCCGTTAGATGTTAAACCAGATGGCGTTGCCATCATTAAGTTTTACGATAATTATACCTGAATAGTAACAATAACAATAGTTATAGAGAGTAGTTGGGTATTAAAACTAACCGTAAATATGCCCTTACACTTACGCTTAAGTAGAAATCCATAAAAGCAGGTGAAAAAATACGTAAGTCAAAGAAGCAAAGAAAACTCGAATAATTAGAATTTTATTTCGAAGACAAATTATTAATGCTCTACTACGTTTCTACATACACATGTATATCTATTTACATATGCATACTCATACCTATATACATACATATATGTATATGTATATATATATCTCTATATACAACTTTATTCTATGCCACTTAACGCTGTTACAAATCTTTTCTCTTTTCACTTTTCTTGTTTCTTGTTTTTCTCAACTCTGTGCATATTGAACCAAAAGGCTAAACGTGAAAACGCTTTTTACGCGATTGGAACTGAACTGAGTTTTCTCGCTTGTAGTTCCTTTATTACGTATACGTTTACATCATTTTGCGCACACATCATCTCAATATATTTTACAAAAGTATTGCATCAGTACAGGCATCTGGCTTTAGGAGGTTTTCCTACTCTCAGAATTTCTTCACTTTTTCTTTATTTTTTAATTCTCTTTTCAAATTTTCGTTTCTACAAATCGTCGATAATCGTCATCGTCATAAACTTTTTTATAGGTCAAAATAACATAGGAAAAGCATCAACGAATGCATATAAATTGCCAGATGCACATATACACACACACACACACACCAATGCATATTAAACAGGCATCACTAGCGCGAATTTAGAATAAAAAATAAAAGCAAAAAATTGCATATAATTGAAAAGGATCGATTCGTAGATACCCATCATCTCAAAGACCTTATTGTTAATTGAAGGCATGTCATAGGGTGATTATAAAATGTTACGAAACTTTTTTGTTGGTTCACATCGATATCGTATGTGAAACATAGACCAAAGGTGAAAACATGTCAAAAAGATTGGTTTGTTGACAGGCGTTTAATTATAGTACGTGCGTTCAGCACCGTTCTACTCCACCTGTCGCTTGACTTGGAAATAAAAAACATGTAAAATCGATACAACGGGTTAAAGCGGATCTTTAACTGTACACCACCACCACCTCGCACAATAAAATTTTTCATATTTTCGTTAGTGAAAATACTCAAAACTCAAATCCTCATACACCACGTGAAAGTGTACTTTTTCTTTTTCTTCTTAAGAATCTTTACGCACTTATATTGAAAGCGATCTGAAAAATGGGCGAATATTGTGCAAATGTCATGCGTTTAGTAAATTTATATGTGAAAGCACTATCTTGCATTAATTGTTACCATAAAATATGAAAAATTAGACTTTTCTGCTGCACCAAGCGTACATTTCTTAAGAACATTGATAATGGCGGAGGTTTCAAAAACTATGTCCTTCCCTTCAGCCAAGTGCTCTAGATTTATTGGGAATAGTCAAATAATATATCTTAAACATCCTTGTCCAAAAATTTTGAACCGGGAATGTTTTTCAAACATAGCGTTACCTAAGGAATTGTCCTGAAAATGTTACAATTTAGTGCATTTTATGTCCTTGACGGTATTTCCTTTATCCGAAATAAGTCATTGCATTAAATATCGCGAAAATTGCGACCTATAGGCTGAACACAGAACATAGGTTGGGCAAACATCAGATGGACAAACGGACGGACAAGTTTAAATCGAATCGGAATACACCTTTTATTTGCTTGCCATAATAGCCGATGGCTCTACATCAAGTCAAGTCAATCAAATCCATACGATTACGAAGTACATACACCGGAACTCCTGATAATAGTCACATACGCAGTATAAACCGATAGAAAGAGAAGAACAGACGCGCGTCATCCTTATGTAGTATACAACGCCCTTCAAGAGATGTTTTTCGACCAGACAAGTAGAACGTCGAACTTAATGTATTCCTAATATTGAGTGACGGGTGTAAAAATTAAAAAAAAAGAAACGGTAATAATAAAGCGCGTGTTAAAGAAGAACGGAACGGAAAAGAAGTAGAAGAATAAAATGAAAAAGTTTCATAGTCATACACAACAGTTCAAATATTTGTGCGGTAATGTTGTGATGAATAAATTACTTGATAAACAGATCCTGTTAAAAAAACGATATAAAAGATTTGTATCTTCGCAGTTGCGCTTGATATGATGTGTTCATGTTTTGTTTTTTTTCATTTTTCTTTTATTTTTTTTTTTTTTTATGACATTCCCATCGTTGTCGCTGTGCATTGTATATTTGATTAGGTGTTGTTGTGCCTCAGCCCACAGCTCGCTTTCGTGCTATCGGTAAAAAAAGTGACCTAAACTCTAAACTACGAACAGTTCATACAACACGATAATGCTGATGGTAATAGTATGCCGTGATATAAAACAAGAAACTGCTGCTGTTTTGTTGTTGGCCACAACAGTTGCAAGCTGCTTGAAAGTTATAACATGGAACGGCTCTATTCAATAAATAAATATTACAATAATAACAACGACAGTACAATAACGATAACTAACCCCAACATTACCATATCGTAGAATTTTCCAATGCGTCCTCGTTTTTTTTTTTTTTTTTTTTTTGGTTTTTTTGCTTATTCTGTAATACTAAGCAGACGAAGACCACAGTTCATCTGTACAGATACATAACCATAAATGGAAATTTTATGTTTTACCGGCATGTTCCTGCCTGACCAATTGTGGGAGGTGTGAATATTTTATAAGGAAATTGTTTTTTTTTTTTTCAAAACTTTTCTAATCTTATATGCTGGCCAAGTAAGACTTCTTGAAGGAGATGTAACTAATTCAACAAGAATAGAAAAAACAAAACAAGCTGGGAGTGTCAGAGATTTGTTTGTTTTTCTTTTCTTTTTTTTTTTTTTTGTCTTTCAATAGTTTATTGAATTCACTTATGTACGAGTGCGAGTAAATGGTAATAAATATAAAATAGCCTTTGGATGCCTTCTCTCTGAAAGCATAAACCGATAACTGATGTTATTACAATATTTGAAATCTAACCTCTTTTAATGAGAATAATAAAGTATTTGCTCGTGTCCTGACTTAAATCAATTTAGACTTCTATTACTGACGAAAGGCGATTAATGCATTAGCAGCAACATATATATATACTTATAACACGCAAGTCCTTACAATAGAGTCCTTACAATAGGGAATTTAAATGCGTTCTCTTCCTACGCAGCGACGCCCTGTAAATTGCCTATCATGCTTGGCTTTTTATTACAGCCTTCACCAAGGGACGGCAATGTATTAAAATAGTGGTCACATACTTCAACATATATTACGTCATGGAAAAAGTTGGTGGTACGTTCGCTAGTAGATGGCTTTAGAAACCTGCCAAGGTATACCACAACGCATGCGAACGATAACAAACCGTCCATATACGCAAGTAAAAAATAATGTTCTTAATTCATTCGAAAGTACCTCGGATTCAAAGGTGAACCAAACTTTTGAAAAAAAAAAAACACATTATATAAGATTTCTATATTACCAAGGTACGCTTTTTTAAACAGCATTCCATGCATTGTTATTCTTCGAATTTCCACCAATGCTAACAAGGACTCGAACCAAATGACCATTTGTTGTGTAGAAATTTTGAAGATGAGGGTTGAGAGCAAACTGAACAAAATCTTATATTTTAGAATATTACTTCGATCAAGGCTATAACGCTTCGCAGGTATACATTCTAAAAGACGACCCTGGAAATCACTTGTGAATATTCTTAATCAGCGTAAGCTTTTGAAACAGAGAAATTACTCATGTTTGTATCTCCTTCTATTTGCCGAAGACGGTAAGGTCCCAAGTTTTGAACCCAGAGCGGTATGGCGTTCAATGAAATAAACGAAGACAACCAAAGAAAGACCAAAGTTGTCTTGTATAAGATATGGATATCGGCGATAAGCATCTAAGACTTAATACAAGACTTCTCAACTTAAGAACACAAATCTCATGACTACGGACAGAAGCAACAGCCTTTGTTAAATTGCAATCCATGGTAGATATTGATCGAAAACTTAATGGAAACATTTGTCAAGATCAAGCGATGCTTAAGGACCTTTGCAAAGGGTACAATCATCACAGTGGCGTAGGGACTATACAACCTTCTCTTCTATTCCTCGTACTACTGATAAGATAAGTACACAATGTGCGTACAATAGTTCCTTTGATCAATTTAGACGACGGAGTCCTTTATTGGATTGGAGGTCTCAGGTGAAAAAAGCGAACATATACCGTAAGCGTTGAAAATGTACCCGACATGATCATGAATCTACCTAATAAGCCTTCTTCGTTCCTTTCAACAAGAAAAGCAACATGACAAGGTCGACAATTGGATACCCTATATACACCTTAACCTATGCCAATGCAAAGAAAATTTCTGTAGGCATTAGTTAAAAAAAAGGGATCCAATGCCATCTAAATTTTTCGCTTTCAATTAGTCTGTAAGAAAGCGTTATTCCTTAACCGATTTTTATCAAGGAATATTAACATTTGATAATTTTTCTCATATAATTGCTTTGATCGTAGGTGGTTTGAAACACGGTGCCATTCAGCCCACTTTGAATAGTTTTCATGCAAAGGAAGAGCAAAGCATTCCAATAAAACAAAATTTCATGAAAATATGTTGAAAATTGCAGCTAATAAGTGAAGCGCTAAAATTCACCCCGCAGGTGTCATATGAAGTTGATTTGTACTGCCATACAAAAGTTGCACAGGGTAAGGAAACTCGCATATCAACTTATGAGCTCGCGGAAATTTCGAACTAAATTACTTTCGAAATTTTTCACATTTTCACTGCTCTTCTAATCAAACAAATGCTTCCCTTTCAGCATTTATAACTGCATCTAAGCTGCGATGCTATTAAATTGCATTGTGATCAGCTGATAAATTCCAAGTAAGCCTTTTTTCATATAATAAAAAAAAAATAAAAATGAAAATTACTATCGCGCTGCTTCTTAAACAACACATTTATTTGTTTACTCTTTTCCTTTTTCTCTTCTTTATTTTTTTTTTTTTTTTTTTTTAGATCATAACTTTTCCATAAATCCCTGGAAAATATCCTCCTCCCTTGGTTGCTTATTGTCGTTGTTTCATATCTATTTTGAACGAGGTTTTAATGCTGATAAAAAGCGAACGTATTGCATATATATTCAAGTGCATGTTCTCTCATACTAAGCACATACTGAATTGCACTCGAAGCAAAACAAATAAATAGAAAAACACCCAAAACAGTTGGCACGATTTACACATTTGAACAAAATCTCATATGACAATGAAACATATTTTTCTCCTTGTTCTGGTTTATTATTATATTCGTTGCCTTCTTTTTTTTGCTGTTTTTTTTTTCCCTTTTCCTTTTTGCTGTGATGAATAGCAGACAGAAAGCAATTTTATTATTGTTATCTTTTAGTGGGGAAAAACGAGGTAAGACGTATGAGAGATAATGTGCTGGAGAATTTACTTCAAACCAAAGCAAAAACTTAGCAAAAAAACTTAACATAAAAAAGGAGAGCATAACACACAAAACATAAGTCCCGAACCAGGACATGTGTTGCTGGTGGAAGGGGCATGATGTAAATATTGGACATAGTTGCTGGTGGAAGGGCATGATGTAAAAGTTGGACACCCTGCACTTCAAATACTAAATGAATCTGAATATTAAACGAACTGCAAGGAAAATCTATTCGCTTTAATGCATTTTAATAAATTTCAAGGAAACAATTTTGAAGGCGGACCAAAATTTGGAGAGATGCGCTAATGAACACGCTTGATGTAACTTGCACAAAAAAAAAAAAACAAAAAGAAACAACGCCTACGCCAGTGTTTTCATTCGGACATATGTAGCATACCACCTCTCAAATGTTGCAAAGTAATAATGATTTGCATCACTGACTCAACTTTTATGTTTTGCTTGTATTTCCAAAGTACTCTGGCCACTCCATGTCATTTGGGAATAGTAATATTTTTATTTATATCCACAAGTAGAATTTCATTGGGATTTTAATTGTAATAAAAGCCGAAGGCATTCTAAACGTCTCATCCAATTGGTGAAATTCAAAGGAATTCGAAAACACTTTACAATACATTCTTGATCTATGTGCAAGTCGAGGACAGAGTAGACTTTCGCCACCTGCCAGCTGTGTTGTATTGAAACACTAAATGTCGTAAAATATAAGATGAAAAAGTTTGAATTCTTGTTCATACATACTTCACTCAACTGCACTGATCAAACTTGAACAAGTATCGCTTCCTTGCTCCAATCTCCAGAAAAATTAAGAAGATATTTGAGAAAAAAAATTGAAAATAAAAACCCATTAGTTGAGATGATGGGTGTCCAAGATTCGCCTAATGGTATGAATGTAACTTTTTTACTCGTTATACAACACAATGCAATACATAAAACGGACTACTTGACCAGCTGACTGGCTGCTAACTGTATTCCGGGTAAGCTTTTTATGTAATGATAATAGAACATATGGGAAACATCACAACAGTGGCTGCCAAATATGCAGTCCGGGACGCATAAATAGCACACACTTCAAAAAAAAAAAAAAAAATAATAACAATAATAAAACTTAAGTAATATCTAAAAAATTCACTGAAGCCTAAGAAGGGTAAATAATAAAATCAATCATAAGGGTGTGCACAAAAGAGTAGCGCAAAAACTATAAGCGCAATTTTTAGATGAGATATCCTTGAGTTTTGGTTTTTCTACTTTTTTTTTTAAAAATTTTAATTGGTTGAGGATTTTGTTTGTTCTCTAAAAGATGAGTGAAATCATTATAAGCGAACAAAGTCAAGACTTGTCATTTTCGGGGTGATGCACCGAAAATTATACCTTTTTTTTTATGTATGAACTGATGTGGTTAAAATTTAGTAAAAAAAAGAAATTCTTGGGAAAGATGTGATTTAATAAAAAAAAAAAAAAAAAATACAAAAATTGGGCTTCCATGATATATGGTAGAGCCTAAAAAATAGACATATATGACGAGAAATTCCTATGATTAATTTCGTTATTAAATATTGAAGATTAGGCCTTTCTACCATATAAAGGTTTAGTTTTCGCAGGATCGATTATATGGTAGAGGTTTCAAAATACTTCCCCATACGAATCAAAATGTTCACGCACAAGTTAGAAAGCCGCGATATTCAGAAGTATATGTCGGGGAATTTGAAAAATTGCAACTTATTTTCATACAAGGATTTTTTCAAAACAAGGCGTGACATGGTGTGTTTTTGGAAAAGTGATCCGATCCAAACTACTTTCAGTGACGTTCGTTCTTGACCGAAAACACATCAGTGTAACAAATTTCCTTCAAATATCAGCAAAACAGCGAAGACAACATACATGGGCAGACATCAGACGGGCAGAAGGAAAAAAAGTCGATTCAGAAAATAATTTTGAATCGATCAGTTAGTTTACTAAAAGGCTGATGCGGGATATAAAAAAAAACAAGACAATTGTTATGAACTTGCAGGTATTTACTTGTCCATGGCTGTACATAAGTTGGCTGCTTGAACCGCAGGCATTACATGCATGCATCCAAGTACTGCAGCCATGGTAGCGATATCAAGGTGAAGAACTCACTTCAGTACAAAGCAGCTTTCGCCGTTCAGTTCGCTTGTTGGCATATTTTGTGTTCATTAGTTGAGCGATTGTTTCAAGTGCATATGAATGTGTGTATATTGCTCAGAATTTCTTCTTCGTAATAATTTAAGTATTTATCAGAAGCGAAAAGAGCAAAGCAAGTGAAAAAACGCTACACTGACTTTGAATAAATATCTTGATCAAAACAGTTTTCCTTTTTATTTCCTACTTGTCTTGGTTGTTGCCAATTTTGCAAACTTATTTAGAAATAATAATAAACAAAGCGAATAAATTTCTGGAATTTAAATGTTTTGTTTTTTTTTGCCACCAGTGACCGTTTCAGCGCTTAATCCATGGCTTTAAAATGAATTTATATTTTCAGCATGTTTTTCATTCATTTCATGCTTGGCTTTCGTTTGCTCTCTTTCGGGTGCTCTTCTTTTTCTTAAGCACACACACATGCACATTAGTGGCATGTTTTCTTGAAAATATAATTTGCTTTCTATTCGTACAGAGAGAGCTCTAATCTATCTGTTAGATAAACCGACCCTGGAATAAAATTTAATTCATTTTTTATTTCCTTTACATTGTTTTCTGATAAAAATTCTACTTTTTTCCTGTATTATCCTGCATGTAGGAGCAAATTTGAGCAAAGTAAAAATGCAGTATAGGAGAAGAAAAAACATTAAATCGGAAGTTGGAAGAACTTGTTTTCATTTAAAAAGAGGAAACCGTACAACACGAACTTTCTTCTGCCAGTGATGTGAGCCGAAAAAGCGGAAGGGGATAGATAGATAGATAGATAGATAGGTAGATAGGTAGATAGATAGAAGTGCATGTCTTCTTAAACAATGTTATACATTTTAAGTAAACTAGTTTTTCTATCTTTTTTTTTCCTTTTTTTTTTTTTTTTGGTTTGCAAGCTTAAGGTAAACTTTTAATTATATTTAATAAATAAGATACTTTTTATTTATTTTGTATGTGAGGTGAATGAAAACAACTTTCTTGTCAGTCCTTATTTAATTTGTTAAATCTTCCGTTTGCCGCAATTGCCC
Source organism: Glossina pallidipes (assembly GCA_000688715.1). Classification (NCBI taxonomy): domain Eukaryota; kingdom Metazoa; phylum Arthropoda; class Insecta; order Diptera; family Glossinidae; genus Glossina; species Glossina pallidipes. The sequence goes on from KK499895.1 coordinate 10,109, forward strand.
CACAAACATACATATACTGACTGTCGGGATGAGGAGTTTTGCGCTAACTCATCGCATAAGGAATTTCTATACCTTTAAGATCTTTTTTTTACTGTATGTATGTAAGTGTGTGTTTGTTCGTTTCAATTACTTAAACCTTCAAGTTTTCAAATGCTTTGCGTTTAGCATAAAACATATTTTCAAAGCAAACCTTCATGAGTTTTGCATCTTAATAGGAATTTGAATTTATTCTTATTGCGAAGAAGCGAACAGTATTTTCAATGTCCGGCATATACGCAAGTACGGCTGGGTCTTGAAGGGACAAAAACTTCAGTAAATAAGGCCGTTTCTTCTGGTCTTCTGGTCAACGACTTAATTGCGTCGTAGTTTTTCATTAAATCGTCTGATTATTTATGCAATTGACCAGACAAAAGTGTTCCAATAAATCTTCAGTGGCTGAGAGCGACATTATTACAGTTTTTCCTGGCGAGCAAAAAAATCAGAGTCAATTGTGAGCGCACAATATGTATGCCGAAAGCTATGACTTTTCTCTTGATTACTTCTCGAAAGCCAGTTGAAGGCGAACGGACAAATTGTTGTTTAAAGTGACACAACATGGGTACGCTGCCCAACCTTTTAGTTCATTCTTCACATGTGTATTACGCACAATATAACAAAACTACACAATCTCCGGTAGCGAAAATAAGGACAAGTAATTATAGACTCTGTCTGCCAAATCATTGACTTCTTCTTTGAAATACATTCAAATTTTATTTTATGTTTACGTTTAATTTAATTAGATTTTAACAACAAGTGCAATAAATTACAAAGAGTTGTCATTGTAATATTATTTCCGTTTTGATGAATTTCTTCCTTTCTTAAAAGGAAACCAAACGTTGATAAGCGCACTAGTACAAGTATATGTCTCATACATATCCCCTCCCATCTCCCATTTCCGTCGTTGAATATTTTGTTGTGAAAGTATTGTTCCATCGCGACAGAACTTTTTATACTTTTGGACCAAGAGAAGAATTTGGAATTAAGAGAATTCGGCAGAGTGAAACAAATGATTATCGGACGAAGCAGAAGCCATTTGTATTGTGAATGTGAATGTGGGCATGTATTGAAACTTCCTAGCCGAGCTCTTTCATCTTTTTTACCACATCATTAAACTTGTGTGTAGCACTTTTCTGCTGCAAGGTGACGCTTTTCCTTTCGTCTTATCCTCGCTCTTTCACTTTCAGCGGATTAGTTTTGATAGTATAGTGTAAAGCGGTTCATGATCCACATTGCCTCCCAATCGCACTAAACAATAGGCACTACTTGACGTGGCATAAGTCTAAGCTTTGTCATCGTTTGCACAGCTTCATCCAAGGTTTTTTTCGAAAATTACCGCTAGTGTGATGGGCCTTTCATCGTCCGTTATAAACCTCTTTAAAAACGGCTCGATTTTGTTTTCCTTCAATCGATCTGGTGTCCAAATATGAAGTTTCTTTTTGGAGGCAAATGGCTAAGAACTTTGTTTGGCTAATGCTTAGCTCCGCCGCGATATCACAAGATGAAATATACCGATGTCTCTCAGATTGCGGCTCGTCTTTAACAATGCAATTTTCAGAACTAAAACAAACAAACTACTGGCTGCTGCTGCGCTTTACTCCACATTTGCAACACCAGATTTATACAATTTGGCGCAACAGCAGAATCCATAGCAACATGCTGCAGCTGTCGTAACCTCTCGTCGTAGCACCTCTTGTTAATTGACCCGAAACAGATTCAAAAAGAAAACAAATGAACCAAAGTTCTGATACATTTTCTTATTAAATCACATCAATAGCTGCAAAGTTTTGGAGAAACTTGAAAGAAACTTTAAAAATAACTTTGAATTTAAAAACCGTTGTTTCTAGTGGCGACATACAGCCCTGATGGTTCACACTTCAGCATGAGAATGACCACAAAGATTTATTGAAAACCGTAATAAAAAAAAATGCATTTTCACTTTAAAAATGTCGTTTACATTATGTTTAAGAAATTGAAAAAAAAAAAAAAAATTAAAATTTTTTGTCAAACTTTTGGTTTAATTTATGGACATATGACTGTAAGTGTTAATTATCGCAAAAGCGTTTAACTAAGATCAGAACTGAAGGGCAGCTAATCATATCCTTTAACTTTTCCATATCATTCGAATGCTCAAATACAACAACAAATAGTTTCAATGAAATTGAATGCGTTTGCAGGCCTATAATAAGCGCCTGTGATTAAAATCTTAAGGTAAACATTAAAAGGCAACTACACCCTCAGCCAGATCGGACGAACGCATTAAAAGGCATTTAACTACATTGAGTTAAGCAGATAGAATATTTGAATACGAAGCCATTTACGGATCAAAATGTTTGCTCTCCTTTTGCCCCTCCATCCTCCTCCATCATCCCATTACTTTCCAATTGCTGTTAAAAGACGCATAATTATGAAAATTGTAAACACACTTGAACGGAACGCTTTGATTGAATGAATGCATGTTTGTGCGTATGCATGTGTGTGTGTGTGTGTGTGTGTGTGTTTTTAAAATACAGTCACATACAAATTCACATTTGTAAGCAGGCATCGATAGAGCGATAGAGCGATAGAGCGATAGAGCTATGATGTCTGATGGTGTGTGCACTGTTGCTCTTTTATATTTAAATAATTCAAAAGCGAGAAGAGGACACAAAATAGGTAATTAATCGGGGTTTAGCTAAATGCAAGCAGACAAATTTTGTTTACATATTTAAGAGTAATTGTAAGTTTTGCAAGGACTTAAACACTTGTTATAATTGCATTTGCTTAAGAGTTAGACTGACGACTGACCAGACACTTTTAATCACCTGCGATAGTGATTACAGGTCACACATATATATTTTATGTGCGTGTATGTGTTTCTATTTCTGTTTGTCTATTCGAGAAGACGTGCAAGATGAGTGAGTTTGTATTTGAGAATGCATTGAAAATAGAAATCCTTAGCGATGCTATGCGTAGCAATAAACAGCCCCATCATATAAAATAAATTAAATGTCAAATTAAATGCTTTTCTACTCTCGTCTATTGAAAAACATGAATAATTATAATTGCATCTATACACGTACATACATACATACATAATAGCATTTGTTTGTGCGAGCCTGTGAACACTCGTGTAAGCAAGCAAGCAACAACAACAGCAAAAGCTATTGCACTACTGCCGGGACTGTAATGAGTCTAGCATGGCATGCTTTACAATGTTACAAATTAAATACATACAGAAGGCAAGATACGGAAAAACAAAACAATTTGAAAGGATAAGAGTTAAAAAAAAAAAAAAAAAACATCTTTTTTCTTTCACTGAATTATGGCAAGCACTCTCGTAGCGTAGGTTCATATTAATCTTTTCGTTTCGTTTACGACACTCAACATTGCACTTGAGAAACCATATAACGCATAGTTTCCATTAGCTTAACGCATTAAAATGAGAAAAGTAAAATGGTTTAAGCCTTTCATATACTCGACGGTTTGCTATCCGATATAATCTTATCGAAATAGTGTATTAAACTGCATCCTCGGTTCACTCCGTCGATCCATGTTCTACTCTGGAAACCATAGAATGACTGGATAGATGTTCCCAATTAAGAAATTAAGACGATTATGAGAAGGCATAGCAAATGGTCACAGCTCCCACTTTTATATAAGAGAAAGTAGTACAGCTAATCATCTAGTCAGGCACTTTTGTGTAACGGAATAACAAAATAATATTAATAGAGCCAAAAGATCGGACGATCGGAAGTTGCAACGGATCAAAGCGTGTCTATTTTTAAAGCCAGCTAGTTTGGCAGTAATGAGCGGGTTTCAATTTATAACCAACAGCCACTCTACACACAGTTACACTCAAGGAATACACCCTCAGAAAACTTTATGAAGACGGACGGACGGTCGAAACTTGCTTACCGGTTGTTATGCCGTACTCTACATCCTGTCTTACTTTCGGTCTCATTCGGGCCATAGTTTTTGGTGGGAGACCCCGAAGTTGGGTCCCCAGGCTTCTAAACCTAAAAAAAAAGGGAGACAATTCACCAGATTTTTAATAAGTAACTAAAGAGAAAGCAAAAATAAAATAAAAAAGATGAAGAAAAATTATCCTTTAAAGTGGAAATTAGTATAAATATTACAAACGGAATGTGAATGTTTTCATTAACTTACTGGAGGAATCTCAATAAGGTCCGACGCAAATCTTTTCTAAATGTTTTCATTAACTTACTGGAGGAATCTCAACAAAGTCCGACGTAAATCTTTTCTGAATGTTTTCTGTAACTTACTGGAGGAATCTCAACAAAGTCCGACGCAAATCTTTTCTAAATGTTTTCATTAACTTACTGAAGGAATCTCAATAAAGTCTGAAATAAATCTTTTGTTCGATTGTTATTATGCCTATCATAAGACTTATGGCAAAAATATTGCAATGAGTTCGCACACAACCTCGTTTTGAATCAGTGATGTGTGTCCATGATTCGACCTAAAGACAAACTAGTTATCTTACTTGTTACTTGTGTACGTGTAAGTGTTTGTGTGTACTTTTAGATTTTTTTTATCTTTACTATGTAGGCAGCGCTTTTTTTCAACAATTTCTCTGACAATAAATTATTTCATCATATCTATAGCTGGAAAGTTGTGCACACACTAACGTATGTACAGAGAGTCAGTTAAAAGCAAAAGCCGTCATAAGGATGCAAAGATATGCTTGCGTCACATTGCTCTAAAACTAAATGTATCCCTGGTGGTACGATACACTGCCTGCCTTTATGAGTAGACAAATTCATGGATAGATATGACGAGAGTACCGGTAAAGTAGCACAAAATAAAACCGTCTATGAAATCCTTGTTTTAATGCAATTTTCACCTGACTGCGTGAAATGTATGTGCGCCTGGGTATGTATATAATAGCAATAGCGAAGCATATATGTATGGAATACCAGGAACACAAAAACACATATGCCAACCACACACACATATGTATAAGTAAGGATATCCATGTTAAATTACGTGCATAGTACGTGAGCATACATTTACATATATATATGCGAAGTATACGAAGTTTGTCGAAGTTTGTTAACGTAACTGTGTGTTCTGTGTAATATCATCATCAGCTTAGCATGAATCGTTGAGAATTCATTGAACTTCTCAACTTTGATTCCGCTATAAGCCTTGCGTATGAGTGATGAGTATGTGAAAAAATCATAAATAAATTCTGAATATTTTTATCTTTTTTTAACCGAAAATTGTGCAAATATTTTTGCGATCTTTTCCTTATAGCAAGAATTGGCATTTTTTCCTTTCTTGTCTTCTGGCATATTTGCATAATTTGGTTTCACTTTAAATAGATTTTTCTTCTTTAGCATCTTCTTCACTATGTGCTACATATAGATTTCATTTCGTTATCATCGTAAAGCTATGACAGGAAAGCTTAATGCTATTCACGCTTTAAAAACTCAATCCCTATGTCACTGCTAGCAATTGTTCGCTTTGGAAACTTGAAAACAGCAACAATAAGAAAACATTACAAGAGTTCCTGTAGAAAATTTGATGTAACTGCATCATTAATGAGGGCTTCGCACCTACATACCTGCTATACACGCAATACATCGAGCCATAGAGCAAAGGGAAAGAACAAATTCTGACGTTTGTCATATTTGATGAACGCTATGTACGTGATTTACTGCGTACGATAAGTGCAAATATCCCTGCGTCCCCTCTCCGGGCAATCAATCATTCAACAGAATTGAAATTGCGACAAAACAAAAAACGTTAAGAGCAAATCGTTTTGTCATTGCCAGCGTGGAGGAGAATCAAGTAAACAACTGCCATAACAATATAGAAAAATGTTATGAAGAACTAAACGTAAATGTTACGCTATTGATGACATAACACCGAGTTGTTGAAAATAAAAATTAAACTTCACAAGAAAGAATTATGGGAAAATTGCTTTCTTCGACTGTAGGAATTTTTTAATCCCGAAACGGATAATTTTGTAGAACATAGGCATGATTAGGAAACTAAGAAAAATCGGAGGAAAAAGGTAAGTAAACAGAATTAAAAAGAAGTAATGGAAGCAACTTTAAAGGGAAGCAAAACTTTTTAATTATTATTTTAATATGGAAAATATGTCTGTACAGCCGCGTGCGCATAAATACCACGCACTTTATCGCAACATTAAACATAAAGATTTATTAAGAGATTTAAAAAAGGGGCGCGGAAGGAATTTCATTTTACTTTTAAACTGCTTTCAAAAAACTTAAGAAAAAAATTAAATAATGTTTAAGTAACTGCAACAAAACGGGTAAGAATATCGGCGTCAGACAAGAGCGATCATCAAGCTTCACTTTTCTTGCTTGGGTTTTGAGGGAAAAAATGCCAAAAGTTATATTTTGTTTTTATATAAAGATATGCTTTTCACGCGAGTCCTTATAAATAGAACGGAATCGAAAACGACAACTGACCAGATCCCTAGTTCGAGAAATTAATTCTAAATAAGTAGAAGGGAATCGAAAACAAGAACTGACCAGATCCATAGTTCGAGAAATTAATTCTAAATAAGTAGAGTGTTTTTCTATTGTTATTATCCTTAAGAGATAACATTTCTTGAGACCACTTATATTGTAGGGGTCAAAAAATAGGCCTACCTGTTCCAAGTTTAGTATAGCAAATATTTTGCGTCAAGTTGCTGTCATAAATCAATTCTCATCACCGAATATTCACACATAAATTTTTTTACCGCCTAAAGACTTTTTTGTAGTCAGAACCCTTCTAGAAGAGAGGGCTCAAAACATTGCACTATCCTAACCAAATTTTTTCGATCAGTTCGCTTTATCAAAATTTAAAATTGCGATTTTATTTCCACCTTTTTTTTTACGATAACGCGTTATATGGGCATTGGCCGCATAGTGGTCCGATCAAATCTATTTGCATAAGCAAATCTATAAAAAGCCGAAATGAGGCCAATGAGGCAAATATCATCGAAACACAAAAGTGCGTATGCAGATACCAGAAAGTGAGACAAGTTTAAAACGATTCCAAGAATGATTCTGAAAATGGTGATCTTTCTTAAGCCCTGTCGTACGGCGTAACAACAGGACAATTATTGTTAACTTGCCATGCGAAACATTAACGCTATTTACGTGTCCATGGCTGTATATATATTGGCTGGTTGGTTCAACTGCAGGCATTACATGCACGCGTCCAAGTATCGCAGCCATAGTAGCGATATCAAGGTGAAGAACTCACTTCAGTACAAAGCAGCTTTCGCCGTTCAGTTCGCTTGTTGGCATATTTTGTGTTCATTACTTAAGCGATAGTTTCAAGTGCATGTGAGTCTGTATATATGACTCAGAATTTCTTCGTAATAATTTAAGTATTTATCGGAAGCGAAAAGAGCAAAACAAGTGAAAACCGCGTCTTTGACTTTAAATAAATATCTTTATCAAAATTGCTTTCCTTTTTATTTCCTCAATCCTTCTTGCGTTGGCAATATTGGTGTACGAACAAATATCTACAAACCTATTTACAAACAATGGTAAGAAAACACATACATTTTTTGCCATCAGTAAGCCTTTCAGCGCTTAATCCATGGCTTTAAAATAAATTTATGTTTTCAGCATGGATTTGATTCACGTGTAGCTTTCGTTTGTCCTCCTTTGAGTGTTCTTCTCTTTCTCAATCAGGCACACGGATGTTATGTTGGAATATGGACGGACGCATAAACATGCTTAAATCGAATCAGACAATGTTTCCAGATCGATCGTTATAATAAAAGAGAAGATCGCCTTAAGCGTTACACACATGCGCACAATATTAATATGCTCCGCACCATATATTTGGTATAAACATTGAGAGTCTTTGCGCGCAGGTTTGGATTGAAAATGGGGGAAATTGGTTAGAGCACAAGCTTGCAATGAAGCGTAAACTGGACCCAACTCCGTTTGTCTAAACAAAAATTTCTGGTTTTCTCTTCGTTACTTAAAAATTATAAAAGATAGAAGACTGAAATTTTCCAAGTATGCTTTAGAAAAAACTCCACTATTTATGCGCAAAAATCGAAAAAATCGGCCCTGCCCACACAAACTTAAAAGTGATTAAATTTTTTTTTTCATTTTTTTGAAGTTCAATGCGTGTTAATCATAAGGCAAACAAGACAGAGTGTTTACAACTACTTTGTTTAGTCAATTCTCAAAATAAACAGGATGGACAGATCTATGTCTGTGTGTTTTACGTCTGCACCTGGCGTAGAGTCTTAATCAGGTCAGAGTCAGGGTTGCCTACAACCATTGGCAATCGAGAGGTAAGTTGATTGACGACCCCTCAGGGAGAGAGACAGTCCCCATTGAAGGGGGCCTCTCTACCCTGAAGTACCGCAATAGAAAATGGGTGTGGGCCAAATTCTCGTTTAGTGGTCTTCATCGAGGCCTAGCTAACCACCTCTTAAATAGCTCCCCGCGAGACTTTGGGATAATCACGGCCACCACCAATACTCCCCGAAGGGCCGTACCCAGCAGTCAGGCAAGAAGGCATTCGTCCGGCATTCCGATGGGTTGTGTGCATCTTCCTGCCGGAGCAATCCTACTTTGGGCAACTTGACCCCCATGGACACCCTTCTTGGCTTATCGTTCAAACCAGAACTTACGCCAAGCTATACAGCTTTGGGTGATCTCATACTGTGCGCTTTTAGCTCTTGCCTTTGGACTATCCACACGTCTCGGACGGCCAAGCCTAACTATCCTTCCTCAAGGAAAATAATGCTTCCAAGGTTGTCGTCGCACAGCACACACACACGTAGCTGTGCCCCAGCCTAGGGCGGACACAAAGACATGATAGACTAATTTTTTCTTCAAAATACCGTTGATATGGGTGTCAACAGAAAGGGCTTAGAGAGTAGAACGCGAAAAGCTAAGTGCGTTAATATTAGATTAATTATGGTGGATGTAACGCCGAAGTAGGTTAATTTTTCTTAACGACAACTTGTCGCGAAGTAAACGGTTAAAAATAAATTTTAGTTTCACTCATATTTTTTATCACAACATATGAAAACGTGGAGCGCCAAAGATTTTAGTGGTGCTGGGTTTCCGAGATTCAACCCCAATCGAATATAACTTTCTTATTTGTAGTTTAACCATTAAAACGATTTCAAAATTTTTTAATTTATTTTTAATTTGATATAAAATAAATATAAATTTTCGTTTTTAACAAGCCTTTTGATGGCACTGTTTATATACCCATGGCTGTACATTAAACTGCAAAGCACTGTAGTTTAGTAGAAATATTATTTTTGCCCTGCCATGCAATGTCAAAGAAAGAAAAACACCGGTCTCTTCATGCATTTTTCATTACTTTGTCATATATTTAAACAGAATATTTGTTGAATGCATTTGTAATCAATATTTATCGACAAGTTTTCAAAGGGAACTTTCGTTAATCAAAACAAAAACCATTTGAAATATGATAAAATAGAAAATAGTTCGAACGCACACACAAGCCAGCAAACACCTGGTTGGGAGGGGGGTAAAGCTTAGAAATTCAATTCATTTATATTCGATTACAATATTTTTTGATGAATTATCTCCATTAGCTTTTTGTAAAGAAGAAGAAGCTTGTTTCAAATAAAAATGAAGCAACACTTGTATTAAGACGAAGTTTGAATACCTCTCGATTTGAGTTCATATCAATGTTACTCAATATCAGTATTATTTGAACGGAGCTCTTCGCATATTTTTGCATCCACTAGTAAAGAAAAGGCATAGTAGGATAAGCAAGGGCCGGTTATGGGAGAGCTTACAGCTGCCGATGAAGCAGGCATTTTTTCACATTTTTTTTACTAGCATGACCAAAATACCACTGAGTTTACTTGTTACCGAGAGCCATAAACTGGCCGCAGTTAGATCCACCAATATTATCATTGACCACGAAGTTTCCAAATGCTGCATATGGCTTCGCCCGTGTGATGTTTCAACAACTACCACCAATCACATCTGTCTGTCAATTGCTTTTCTGTCATTACAGCATATGAGATGCGTCTGAATGTCAAAAAAGAACCTGAGAATTAGCTCCGACCAAAAAGGTCTTAAATGAAAAATTGGATATATTTTTAATCGGAAGTGTTTGCCCCAAAGAAGGAATAAACAAAAAATCAAAGGGATAACTTAATTGTGAAGCACATCCCAAAACTGGAAATTAAAACACATTTCGAAAAGAGCCCGGATAATTTACAAACAATATTACTGATAAACAGACGCAACAGGTGCAAGTGGATTAAATATATTGATTTAGAATAAGTGAATAGGTATTTACTACCTACCCCACTCGGAGCGGCGGATACTAAGATTATATGGCACCTCATGCCATCTAGTCTTATGAAAGTTCGTGGTATTCGAAAGCCAAACTGAAAGCTCCACGTGACGAATCGTCCGTCCGTATGTGAGTGACTAATGTGAAATTAAGATTTAATAGCAAGAAGCCTTGTTAAAATACACAGTACCCAAGGGTCAAAATGAGAATTTTATATCTCGAATATTGTCCGTCCATCTGTTATCGCCCAATGTAGAGTTAAGTTTTCACAAAAGAAAACCATCTTAAGGTCCCTCGCACTCAAAAGCCAACCTAAAAGCTTTAGTTAACGAAATCTCAGTCTGTGCGTTATCTGGTACAGCAAAGCTATCAGTTTTTATCGGGAAGCCATGTCAAATCCCCCAGAGACATTTGTTTGCTTTAAATAAGTGCTGATAACTATCTCTCTCTCACACACACACACACATACATACTGCAAGGCAAACCCAAACTGTCAATGTTTGCTATATCCTTGTCATATACTTTCAGTGTATTATGTTTCCCCGCATTTTTGGCTATCGGAAGTAAAAAAGCGAATTAAGTATATCGACATCACTCTGACAATAGATGTATAAAAAAAAAAAAAAAGAAGCAAATAAATAAAAAATTTCCATATCTTTTCGAGAAATGACTTATCAAGTAAACATTTTTAAGAAATAACTTTGTAATCAACAAACAATAAATGTCTTCCGTTGATTTTTTGTGGAAAATGACGAAACATTTCTTCTGATGCCATTAATGCCAGTCAGACATGTTGGAGGCAAATGTCGCTGTAACTGTAAGCAAATAGCAAATACCTACTACTTTATCCGAGGAAAGAGATAACAAAGATTGCATTTTATTTGAGTTTACATTGTTGCACGCACAGAATGCTTTCGCCGTACGGCGGGTGGAAGTCATATTTGCTCATCATACAGATAATGAAAAAGAGTTGAGAGTCCTGTTTTTGTATGCGTTGTCGTCTCGCAGGGTGTATGTGTGTGTGTGTGTTTGTTTGTTTGTATGTGTATGCATTGCTATGCAACTACGGCGGGAAACGTTGGAACATAATAGAAAAAAAATCCATAACGGATGTTATTAACTGTTGAAAATGACCATATTTGCACGAAATGCCAATATTACATCCGCTTACACACAAAATCCTTTTATTGTGATTGAAAATCTATTTTATCTTATTTTTTATTTTTTTTTTCGGTCCTAAGCACCACACATCCAATCAAATAAAGCAAATAAAAGCCGATAGATAGTAAAGCAACAAAAGTTTAAACTTTAATTTTCATTATTAAAGCTTATGAAGTTGCACGAAGGAATAAAAGACTCGCTCTAATTTAAGCGATTCAAATGCAAGTTTGCCATATGCTTCACTATATGCATTTTATTAATATTTTACGATCATGAAAAATTCAATAAAAAAAATTTCTTATTTTTTAGAACAATTCAAAATTGCACACAAGTCGGAAAAAATTATCATCATTTCATTATTCATTGAATTCCCATTTTAGTTGCAATTCTATTATGCATTCCTCCACAAGCGAGATTATAAAGGTATTATTGCACAGGATAACTGAAGTAAAGCAAAAAAAGGAAAAAATAAACAAATTTATCATAAAATTGATTTGAATTGATTTCACGGCTATTTGCAACTGATTGCTAAATATTTAAATTGAAAACACGCGGTTCATTATTGATTTAAAAAAAAAACATGTTATAGATAAATAAACACGACTCTGTTGGTCCGTTTTTGTGTTTTCCTTGCTTCTCCTGTCGAAGCGTGGCGAGTTATGGAAGCGTAAACATAGCTAAAAACCTAAAATTTTCACTTTTCTAAGGTGACCAATGACTGCTGTCTTGAGAGCATTACGGTGTATTAACGCCTTTAAGGCAATGTATCTGTAGAGCGCTATTTATAACGCAACAAAAGAATTATTACACTTAATATGCCGTAAAGTGTATAGCTACCTTTTAGCTTTTTATTAAATGGAAGCGATTCAATGAATCAATTTTTTAGCGATTTTTATACTTACTCTGAAGTTACGTTTCGTTTTTTATTGTGGATATTAACGCTTAACACTTTTTCAACATTTAAATAAAGGAAATAAACGGTCGTTGAAGGAACACCGCGGGGAGACCCGTTTTTCCAAGCGTGCTTATATCCGTCAATTTGTTTGCGCTGGGACTTCGTATCGTATCGGTTTTTTTACAATACTTTTAAAATTGCTTACCAACGCAGATGTAATGAATTAAGGTACGTATTGAAGGTTCTCATAATAAGTATTAAAAAAAACAAGTGCGCCTTAGGGTGAATGCATCTCAAAGAAATCGCATTATAATCGCACAATGGTTTGCCAACCTGTCGTAAATTGATGCTTGATATTTGGATAAATCCATCTTATTAGCTGCAAGTAACCGCTTCCCCTTCACTTGCTGGACGTAGTCTGAAGTCAACTTTTTTCTTAAATCGTTTTTGTAAAGGTAGGCATATGCGAAGTCTACAAGCATCCTATCTCAATTAGCCTTACTCAAGACAGATCGACGTATTGTAGAAGGGACGGATGGACGTGCTGAAATCTGACGTTACATTACCATCTTCTTTCGATGTTCGCTAAACCAACATCGGAATTGTGTTGAAACAGTCTTTTGCATTTCCCTCTTCATCCATCCATATTCCGTTCTTATAATATTGATTTTTTTGTGGCTTTGTTCTTTATTTTATTTTTTTTATCCATTTGTAGCAATAATTGTTTAGTTTTTAATATTTTATTCTTAACTTGGCAAATGCCCTTACTGTAGAGACGCAACTATGACATTTATGTCTTTATATTTATTTCAAAAGCAAAGATAGCATAAGCAAACAATTAACAAAATTGACAAAAGTGAATCCTTTCTCACTTAGGGGAGCCTGCTATTTTTATAGCTTTTTCAGTAGCCTTCGCTGAAGGTTCTGATGTGACTGTTTTTGCATTTGGAGCGCACTAATCGCATATTGCTGGTTTCACACTCGAACTTATCTGGTCATCTTCATTTCCTTCATTTTCCTTAATTCAGCTGCAGGTCGTACGATATCCCTCACCAGAAGTAGTGCTTCTTTTCGATTTTATTGATTCATTGTCATTACTCTCTTACTGCAAACCACTCGTGGATTGGCTAAAACGAGTTTTTTGTAATTTTTTAGTACGTGTTTGTGTTGATGTATATGACCTACCAGTCTCTGCTTATATACATTTTTTATCGGTTTAAGTTAATTCTATTGCTTTCATAGCATAGCTAACTGCTTGCTCGGTGAATCGACGGTCTGAAGAACATCGCAAATCACTTTCCGAAATTTGCAACAATTTCTGGACTTGTTTTGCGTGCATTGGCTGGTTTAGGAGGTTCTAGTATATTATTAATTTCTTCTTGTTGTAGTGACACTACACTCGTTGCTATTCCTGCCCTTGTTGTCATAGAATAAGATGAGCATTTTCTTTCTGAACTTTTACTCTCTCGTTCACGTTTAGAACGTTTTGCTCTCGCCAATTCAGGAAACTCTGTCATACACATTCTGTTTCTTCTCCTTGCGGGGAGATCATACTTTATGCCCTTTGGCCTCTCGATATAATATAACAAGATGAGTAATGAATCGCAGAAGTATTCCGTCTTGATGAATTTTCATTTATTCCACTGTTTTTATTGTTGAAAGCTTTTGCAGGGGCAGGTCCTTTATTATTCCTCTCTCAACAACAATTTAATTCATAAAAGGTGTTGGGTGTGATCTCTGCAGTTTTCCCCCCACTTTGCCGTGGTAAGAACATACCGTATGTGGCACGGTTATGAAGAATCCCAATATTAGCCGTATTTTTTTTTTTCCTCAGGTGGCTTGCACCTCATTCGCAAAGGATGTGATTTCATGCCTATTCATGGCACCTTCTTCACTACCAATAATGTTCGACAAACTAACCGACCAATGAAACGAGCGCAAGTAACATGTAATGACATCTCAACACTGTTGTCATCGATCTCTTTCCCTTTTGTTTTTCTCAGCAAAATATTTACCTTACGTTAATGCCACGCAGTATCGATGCATGACTCATTTTTTGAGAAATTATTTGTCTTCAGGGCTGGCTCTGTTGCTAACATCAAAGTCGTTTACTTTGTAAGGAATTTTCATGTAGAGTTGCAAAAGTGTGTCTACATTTGTTGTCCTTCTTCTTGTTCCTCGACCATTCGGCCTGTCACACAGTGCAGTAGAAAAAATTCAGTCAAAACAAGTTGTTCCTTGTCGGATCCTTAAGAAGAAACCGATATATATGGGGATTGTTTTTTGTTTTTTTACGTGTCTTTGCGCCTTCCATTATCAAGACACTTTATAATACCACAGGTCCATGTGCGGCCATTTATAATATTAATTTCATATCGATGATCATTGCATTTGAATGGTTGAACAACCGGGCTATTAGTTAACCATATAAACTTATCCCCAGCCGTCTCCCGCCACTTTGACTAAAGCTACAAGGAGCCACCCACGGTGTTGTCTTGACCTATGGAGCTAAACAGTGTAAATGGCGACCGTAAATTGGGTCATTTCAACGTTTTTGCCAATTTGCAATATTCAGCGCTCTTTGGCTTTAGGTCAGCAGAAATCAGACCTCGATAATCACTCTATGATGTGCACGAATTTGTTAAACAATTTTATATATTCACTCACTGAATAAAACGATGAACGAGTAAAGAGTTATTTTTTCCACATTCCTTCAAATGCCGATAAATTGTAAATAGAGTTAAGATAGAAGTAGGGTGTGGCTAAACACAATCATTCGTACTTAGAACAAAAAAGAAACATGTAAACAAGACATAATTTATTGTATTTCATCACGAAAATACATCAAGAATTGTATTTACCCCACCCGTGTAGGGTATTTAATGGCTGGTCCTTTCCAGCTGTAATGGTTTTACTTCTTTTCGTTATTTATCTGCATTTGTATTTATTTATAAAATTTACTTCACAATTGATTATCAGCCGCACACATTCTTGTGCTTTCTTGCTTGCCAGCAAATATTTAAATTATATGCCCCTAAAAGTATGTTTTCAAAAATTGTTCCTCATCTTTAAAAAAAATGATTGAAACGCAATTAAAAACTTAACACGGCTTTGGATTCTTTCATAAATATTTATATGAATCTTAGGATTGATTCAACCAGTAGGGAACCTATCCTATGCCTCGCTTTCAAATCTTTCAGAATCTATTTTTTTGAGGTTTACTTTTAGTGTTAGGAACATGTTGTAGCTTGCGATAATAATATGTGCCGTCTCAGTGGCCGCATAAAGAAAGGATTTCGGCCGAAAACTCTCAGTGGTCGTGGATTCATCCGTCAAGTGCGGTAGAGTTTCCAGTAAAGCCAGCCACTAGCGATTGTAGACAGACGTTAGTCTTAGAATTTCCTTCTCTAGCTAAAATAATAATAATAATAACAATAGTTTGTAGTTAAAGAGTTAACTGCTACAAGATTTAATTCAACATTTTTTACTACATATTGCAAGTCATTACAGCCTGACCCGCTGATATTTGCACAATAAACTCATTTACTGTAATAATAACTCATCTATTCCTGCAAAATGTTGATTAATTTTAATAACAAGCGAGAAAACAGAAAATGAAAATGCATTGAATCGGCTTAACCCGCATAGTCGTACATATTGAAAAGTAATGTGAACTGCATTTGAACTCTAATCACAATTTTTGAAATTTCGCGTGATTGTGTTTTATTCATATGATAACTCAGTACATATATATGACATATAACAATAATACATAATAACAATTATTATCGGCAGCGTTATATAAATGTATGTTTATGATTTAATAGAAAATAAAAAAAAATAAAAACACTCCCAGCAGACGTTTATGATAAACCTCCCGCAGTTTTGTAACGACTATGCGAACGAAAAACTAATTATATCTCAATAAAGAAAATATATAGTCACACGTTAGTAATCTAGCGCATACATATGCAAGTCTATAAATGTTTTTGAATATTAATATTTGACAAATGTAAATGTGTATCGTATTGTTTTATACGATGGTATGCTGAGCGTTGGTATAGTTGAAGTTGAGAATGAAATAAATTTCAATGGTGTTAATTAATCGGAGCAATTGTTACTAGTCCTCTAGTGAACTCAATTAATTACGACATACAACCAACTGATTATTCATTAAGTATTTTCTTTTCGACTTAATTCAGTTTCACACCTAAATTAAATAAAGAAAAAAAAAATAAAAAAATTAATATCTCGCTTCAAAATTTATATTCATTCATATACTCAGTCATTCATAAATTCAGTCATTTATAAATTCAGTTATTCATATATTCAGCCATTCATAAATTCTTAAAGGAAAAGTTATACCCCTTTCTAAGAGCGTCGCCTCTTTAACAGAGTCTTTATTCGATGCCTGAAGATATTTTGATTAAAGAGAGAAACGCAAACCAAAAAGCTGTACTTTCACCGCTCCTAGTTGCAAACACTACCCTGCTACAACCTGAGGATACTAAACTAAGCTGTCAAAAATCCAAGCTTCGCACGGGTACTTGAGAAAATCTCAAATCTCTTTAAGAATTTTGAAGAAATTTGAAGAAGATGAGAATTTCCCGCCATTTTTTAATTGCCATTATGTAGCTGTCATTCCAACGACATTTGCTAAGCAAAATCAATACGGCTTTTAAGCAAGAATAGATGGATTGCCATGCAAAGCGAACCAAATATGAATATGATTGGAAAGGAAAAATCATGATTTTTTTAAACAAAATGATTTCCAGTGCAAAAAATACATCTACGGCTGTGGAAACCCAGGAGAAATTGGCGAACTATCTCTTTAGCCAGCAAGCGGTTTTCTACCTAACATTGTCATCCAAGCTCTTGGCCAACTATCTTGGGCCGTACTGTCTCGCAAGTACTGTTATGTTGACCGTCACAATGAATGGATTACTTAACGGAATGTTTTTCACTGACTTGATTTCGGATCGAAACATGCATTTGCTGCAGCACTGCTTCACTTGCCATACAACCCGTACAAAAATGGCCGCATTTCTCTGTTGATATACAGAACAAGACTTCTTATTGAAAAGTTCTACATTTATGTTCGTCTAATTTTTCTTTCTTTACTTTTGCCATTTTTCAACATTCTCTGAACAAATAAAACACATTTACATTCACAGTTGAAGCTCGTTAATTCCATGAAAAAAAAACGACCCGCTATAACTGACCTAAGCCTAAATTTCATTCAAAAGCAAGTTTACATGTAAATCCAGTTTCCATATACATACATATATCTCTGGATATTGCAAACGACATGTTTGTGTTAATATATTAGCTTTCTTTGACGCTGAGTTCAAAAAAAAAAAAAACAGAAAAAAGTAGAAATTATTTCACTTTTCATTTGTTTTATGGCGACGCGCCTTTGTCTTTAATAACTTGGGAGTTCAAATCAACGATTTCCCTATTTTCTCTTACCAAGCAGCAATCATCAAAAAGTACGAAGTACTAAAAGCTATTCCTACCCTTTTCATCAACAATAGTTGCTTGAAAGAAAAGTAAAAAAAAAAGGTATCCTCAGTTTCTCTCTGTTCGGTACCCTCTCTCATCCTCTTTTCTTTTGTAAAGCTGTGTGGTTGATTGTTGTTGGTGCAATTCTTTTGACTCGAATGCCACTACACTACAATGCGGTACAATATTATCAACACTTTTCACTGATTGCATGCCATTAGACGGGAAAAAAAAATTTGCAAAATATCAGGATTTCCAAACCTTTGCTCTTCTCTACCCTGACTGTTTCTGTCCGCTAACCGGTAAAATATTAATTCATCAGCCTAACTGTCACAGGTTATCCTGCACGAGGGTAAATGCAAATTTTTGTAAGAGAAATACAAGAAAAACCATACGCATCGAGACTTTAAGTTATTTTTCTTTTTAAAGCAAAGCCATTGGAAATTTCGCCAAATTATCAATTTTTCCGGTTTTATTGGCTCAATTTATCTTTTAAATAGACAAGAATGACTTTTCAAACGACAATTGTGGGCGTGGAAAGATTTTTTGAACTATTTGGCAGTACACGGGGATTTGAAACTTTATTCGAATTACTTACAATATCTTTAAAGCGACATTCTCTAGCAAAGCACGATAAGTTAAACTAAACAGAAAGCAGAGCACCCTCATGGTCAAAAACTTGGCTTTTTCATTGAAATCTAGCTATAGCCCAGGAGATTAAATTTGTTGTCGCGGTTTTAAGTCAAACTTGAACCGGGTCCACTGCCTCCCGCAAAACCCCTTAAATAGATGGCGTCTCGCGGATATGGCTCCGATGTTGTGATTTTTAAATATTTTTCCGAAATAGTGTTTTATTTTTATACCTACCACTATAGGATGGGTATATACTCATACTGTTTTTTTCCAAAATATATGTAATACCCAAAAGAAAGCTTCAGAGAACGTATAAACTATATATTCTTGATCAACGTGAAATGCCGAGTTGATTTAGTCATGTCCAGCGGTCTGTGTGGTGTGCTGTTGGCATTCTCCTGGTCACAAAAATGAAGATATCGACTTCAAACATTGGAAGTTTCGGCACGCTGGTTGATATTGCAAATGGTCCAAATTAGTCAGAGCAAAAACGCGCAATAAAGGGTAAACTGAACGCAGCTCAGTTTTTTTTAGCAAAAATTTTTGGATTTTTGCTCGTTACTTGAAAATTATTAAAGTTAGAACGCTGAAATTTTCCATATTTGCTTTGCGAGGCACTTTAACCTCTAGGTCCAAAAATGGAACCCATCGGCCGTGTTCATACAAGGTTGCGAGTAATTAAATTTAACTTTTTTTGCTTTTTTAATGCTTTATGTTTATTTATCGTAAAGCAAACAAGACGGAATGTTGAGAACTAAATTTTTGCCTCCTCAAATCAAGATATATTATCTGCCTAAAAATGGGTTAATTTTAAAATGAATATGGCAGACATCGCGATTCATTTTTTCTTTATAATACCAGCGATATGCACTTGAAGAGTAGAATGCGAAAAGCATAGTGGTGGATATGGGAGATCCGGTCACCGGTTTAATGTTATACCTGAGCATAGCTCCAATTACGTCGTCAATTATTGATATTCTTTTACCTTTTTTTGATCCCAAAAAAAGTTGTCAAAAGATTCTTAGAGTAGTTTTACTCAACTAATTTTGTTAACATACTTTTAATAGAGATTTAAATGAAATTTCAAATTAAAGTCTGCTGTAGGCAACAAATTCTTAAGGAGAACATACGTACATATTTCTCTTTTTTTGGGGGGGATTATAAACGAACGGGACATACGTACATATTTCCTTTTTTTGGGAGGGATTATAAACGAACCACGCCTATTTGAGGGCAGCTGTAGCGAATTGTAATCAAATTTGCGCCCTATTGCAGCGATAAACGACTGAAGAGCACGTGCAATAACTTAAAGACTTTTATTGCACTCAGAAGGCACTTTTAGCAATGTTTTCAGCCTTTTGTGGGAGAATTGATTGCAACTAATCTTGAGCTACGTAAACTGGTAGCAATAAAAATTCTTCCGTGTTCGCGCACAGTTTGCAGCTCACTGCTTAACTACTTCTTGTGTTAAACACTACGACTATACTCTACATAATGTCAACTTGCTTCCTTCACTACGCAGCTGTTATGTGATACTTAACTTGATCTCAAGCACACATTGCCATAAACTCGCTGCTTGGCTTTTATAACAAAAATTTCAACTAAAACCAAAAAAAAAAAAAAAATTCAACGCCCAAGACATTATTTTCAATATGAAACAAAACTTGAGTTTTCCTTGTTCGTTATTTAACAGAGTAACACAAACTCATATAGAACAAAAATCGCGTTCATTTGAAAATTAAAAACTTTTTTTTTGTTTTTGTTTCTTTTTTTTTTTTGTATATAAAAAATCTAAAAAAAAAAAAAAAAAACTTCTTTATTAACGCATAAAAACACCTAAAATACAAACAATATTTAAAAATGCTTAAAACATATAAATATGAATAAAATGTTTTACATGTATGTATGTATGTATGCATGCATGCATGTATGAAACAAACGCACAGTTAACTATTTAAGCAGCAATTAATTTGCATTAAATTAATCTTAATGCAATCTTGCGACGATGCTGCTTAATAAGAACTTAAATGAAACAACAAAAAAAACTTGCTTGCTTATTAATCTAAACTTAAAGTAAGAAAAACAAAAAACAAAAAACAAAACAAAATAAAAAAGATTTTTGTCACTCGTTAAAAACTATTTTTATGATATCGTAACAATAACAAGTAGAATGAGTTGGTTAGACGAGAGTTAGCAAAGAGCAAGATGCATATAGATCGAGTACAACATATAATACAAAATGAACACAGTGACGGAAATAGTTATTCAAAGTAGATGGAGGAGATAATAACTAAGTTAGCTTGTGAATCACTTATCATTTTTCCATTTTATTGAGATAATTAAGCCTTTCATCCTTTACGAATTTCTTTGATTTCGTTTCTTAATGTTTTCAATGTGAGGGCGTACCGTATGACGAACTGGGCGCTGAGGGACCTGAAGGCGGAGCTGGAGCACCATAATCGCCAGACGGAGGTGGAGCGATACTGTTCGGATATGGTCCACCATTATCTTCCTTTTGCGTCTTATAGCGTATAAAGTAAACTTCCGGTTTACTGGGCTGGGTGGGCGCTGGTGTTGGAATAATAATGTCTGGCTGATCGTCCGGCTTCTTAACCAACACATAAACTAAAGTCTTCTCTTCGTTTTGTGGCAGAGGAGGTATTGCCGGTGGCGTTGGAACGGGTGGTGACGGAGCTTTAATGAACACAATTTTGTAATGCTTTTGTGGCGGTGGCGGTAATATTGGTTTTCTAAAACATACAATAGAAAAGAATAGAAAATTTTATTTTGTATTTAATTACCATACGAAAAATTACAATTAACAAGCAATTAATGGAAACAATGAATAAATTAAATTAATCCTTATAAGAAAAGTAATTTCAAATGGTCTGCCAGTTGCAGAATGGTCGCAATTTTTCCTTAACATAAACGTCGATTTTCTTACAATCCTTCCAATACCGTGTTCAGCGATACTAATGCTAGCTAACTTGCGAATGATTATAAATAGAGTAATAAATGGGTATGTGTTTTGGTTTTCATGACTCGCAGACGCAGCCCAACAGAAACCTTTTTCTTTCTCATTGCATGTCTTACTTCTGCAGCCGATTAAAGCATTTGGAATTGTTTCTGATCTGTCTCCTACCCAAGCAAGTGATCTTTTACGAGAAAAAAGGGTTGCCTTCACCAACATGCGATATCATCACCGTCTTAATACCTGTTCATCGTCAAGATTCTTTGAAGTCAGAAAAATTTCTTTCATTAAAAAAAATAAAATTAAATATTTAACAGTCGGTCGCGCAAAAGTACCGGAAACATATTAGAACCACATCCTTAACAGGTTAAAAAAAATGAAAACCCTTCAAAAATGCAATCATCCCGAATAATGAGGAATTCTCTCGAAAATATAACTCAGGGAACTTTTCCGAATAGCGAGTGCCGTTTGCATTACTGTGTATACAACGTTTTGGTCCCTCTTACTTCTTAGACGGCAACCAACTGGGGACAATCGTTTCAAAAATTTCTTCGTTCTACTTAAAGGTGCTTTGATTGCCCAATTCGCCTAAAAGCAACAAAGGAATTTAGTGATGCGGCGAATTCTATTCGTTTCGTTCTTGGTCACAGCTTTCTATTTTCTTTTACTTAGATCTTTTGTGAATATTACGGTAATGTGAAAATTTCAATTACCGAACCAACCAAATATCGTTCAACATAAAGGATGTTTAAGGATTTCTAAGAAATTTTAATATGAAAAGAACAGCAAAATAAATTGTTCCCTAATGTTCACGTGATGTGCTACACAAAGAGTAAATCGACTGACTGAGTAAGCAAAACCAAAAAAAAAAAAAATTAAATGAGAAAAACGACTTTTTTTTTCTCATTTAACAACTTCCCCATTCTCCTTACATATAGCTTTCTTCTTCTTCCTTCTATTGTATCACAGTTCGTTTCATGAAATTTTAAGAAACAAATTTTGATTTTGTTAGTGTCATGCTTCTTCATATCACTACATATAGGCGTCTTTTGTCGGTATTAAGTTTAGCATACACAGTCAAGGGCACATGGATAGCACACATTGCACTGCCGTTACTTATTTATTTATTAGTTCAGTTCAATCAGTAAGGTGACAACACTGTTCGACTCCGATATTGAAATTAAGTTATAAATGCCATTAAAGCTCTTGCGGAGACCACTACGGGGGTTATATAGAGGAAAATTGATGCCCATTGATTAAGTTTAATTGAACGAAGTAGATGAGTTAAGCGTAGGAGAACTAATTTCATTTAAAAGAAATGGTTAATCGGCCCATCACATTATATACCTGAGTGCTTCTAGTGAGGGTAAATAGATGAGTATAGGCCTACGTTCGTAAATTGAGCTTAAAAGAGCGCACAAGTTTAGTTGAGCCAAAGTGACATTGATAACTGGGAGACCAAACAAGCGGAGCACATTCCAGCATAGTTCTGATCAGGCTCGTGTGCAGTTTTTTCATTACCGTAAGAGTAGTGAAATTGTTTAGCGCTTAATGAAACCCAGCTTTCGCTGTTGCTTAACAATAAGTTCTATGTGTAAATTGAAGCGATGCTTGCTATCGAAACTGACACCTGGATCAGCACATGCATAGAAGTTAGTAGGTTAAAATGGGAGAGGGAACCAATTTTTGCCATCTACTGAACTGAAGTTAATAACACCAAGACAGCGTAAAATTTATATCGGACAAGAGTAGCCATAGGCTTCTCAGAGACTTACAAAGCAAATCAACTTAAAATCATTTACATATAAAATAATTTAAGCAAACCGAGGAAGGGAATTAAGGCATAGAATAAGAGCTTTCTTAAGGGATCTCGGAAAAGACAACGGTGTCGTCCGATGGAGAGCCTTTTTTTATTTTCAAACTATGGCCGTTTGTCGCTCCTCAACTTTTTGTTAATAACTTATAATTTCTATTATAAAAGATTTTACTGAAATCTATATATAAAAATAGCATCAGTCCACCACATTGGGTGCGAGAGAGAAAATATATTTTGAAAAAGCGAACAATTTTCTGGGGGAAAACTTCCTTAATAGTAGCGATAAAGAACAACATCAACTAAAAATAAATTTTTTTATATTTTTAAAAAAATTAAAAAAATTTCTCTTTTTTTTTCATTTTCGTTTAAATTCATCCTATTTTTTCGTCCATGGCTGTAAATGTATTAATGAATATGTCAGTCCAAGAGCCCTTTATGCAGCTTACAAACAATAGAATTGTTTTAAAAAAAAAAGAAAGCGAAACCGCGAACGAGACGAACGACTGGAAATTTCCGTTGAAATCATAATCAAAATAAATTTCTATCAAAATTGAAACCTAATAGAAATGATTACAAAGAAAAAAAAAGAAAAATGAAATCAATTTGAAAAATCTTATGACAAAGTCGTTCTAAAGAGATCCCCATTGTACAAAGAAAACGAAGAGTAAAGAAAACGTATTGAACAATAGTTGATGTTAATCAATATCGAAAAACGGCGACACAAGACCACACGTTACTGTAGGTATATGCACATGTATGGAGGAATATTAAATATGTATAGTTATGCTGCATAAGGTTTACTTGAAATTGTCTCAGCGACCAGAAAGTTTATATCATAATTCAGGAAGCATTTTGTTTCATTAATTTTTTAGTTGTTATCCGTCTTCTTTTGTACTTTGCGTTAATGTTAACATCTATACACACACACACACACACACACGTGTGTGTGTATAAAAATAAAAAAATAAATATATAACATTACAACGCATACAAACGTAGTAATATTTTTTTAATGCATGGATATCAGGCTATATAGCATTTCGTGGTAGAAAATAAAAGAAAAACTAATGAAAGCACTGACGCTTATAATAAGCGACACAATAAAACGCACAAACGCTAAAAATGACTTACATGATAGCGTTATAAGTTTACATGAAAATAAATACACACACACACACACACATACACGCACACGTAATAATAATCATATATTACAGTAAATTGTATGCAAGTAAGCGAACAGTTATTTATGTATGTGTAGATGTGTATGCATTTAAAATGCTTATAAATCTACTCACAGGTATCCGCACACACACACACTGAAATCGTAAACGGAACGTTAAACAACTGAAATTTTCGTGTGCTTGCCGTAAATTAAGCAAAAAAATGAAAAATGAAAAGAAAAAAAAAACTCTTTTTTTTTTTACCTAAAATTTGCAAAGAAAGGAAAATTTATGGTTTGTCGAAAATAACTTCAAGAAACACACGCACGTCCATAGTAAGCAGGCAAAGATTATTGAAAATTATTTATTTTTTCCAAGACTTTTTCAACTGCGATCACATCACATGTTTTAGAAAAACTTGCAAACCCAGACCACCCGCCTTTTAATAGAAATTGCGCGAGCCAAACATTTGTAGCACTTTAACCAGTTAGATCAGCTTAGAAAGAAAAAGAGAAAAAAAACAAATGCGATATAATGAAAAGCGAACAGAAAATGAGTTGGCAATGTTTTGAAGTTGAAGTTGAACGCATACCAAAGGAATTAAATGACATGAAATTGGCTTCAGTCAAAGCGATTTTAAATGATTAACCGCCAAGTTTGAAAAAAGCAGAAATGTTAAGAATATCTATACGTATGTAGTATAGGATCGGACCACAGATGGTGAAAATAAAAATTTGTGAATTAATTGTCAACAGCAACTGTTTGTAAAAGTCGTACAAAGATCTATTCAATCATAGTGCAACTGTGACAGTATGTGTCTTGTGTCTTGTCTTCAAATGCTTCAAAACTTTTTTATATATAGCCCGACTTTTTGGTTTCGTTATGAAAAATAATTGAATTAAATCGCGAGGTGTAAGTGTATTTTTCTCTTTTCGTTTATATGAAGTCAAGCGAGGACTTTTTTTGTTTTTTTTTGTTTTTTCGGTAAACAGTTGCAGAAAATCAAGACAATCGAGTCTTGAGCGTAAGTAAAACAGAAAAACAAAAAAAAATTAAGACAAACACACACGCCTAAAGGTTCAAAAAAACAAGAAAAAAGGAAATCATTTCAAAAATGTTGCTGTGATTTCAATCAATGCGAATAGAAATGTCGCCTTTCACTCATCAATAAAATACAAAAATCGAAGCAATCAAAGTGTCATATAAACGGTCAGCAAGCAGAAATCACATGCAATGGGGAGAAACGCATTAAAGCCTAAAATATTCCCAAAATGATGAAATTGCGTTCGTGTGCTTTTGTAAAATAATCGCTTTCGGTTGCACATTAGATATGTTATGTATATATATATATATATATATATATATAGAGATTGAGATATTGAGGTCTTTTTTTCCGCAGGGGAGAAGAAAATATATTTTCAATGACAAAAAGATGAAAACAATTACGGCATACACACACACTTGTATCGACATGACCAGACAAGAAGCGAAGTTTTGGTACAACTTGAGCATAGAAAACATGCTTTGTCGATTAGTTGCACGCTTAGTTGAATTTTTCAAAAAACGGACAAATGAATGAATGAATTGTTGTTTATTAGACGATACATTATAAAAAAAAGAATAGCAATCAACTAAAACAAAAGATAAGAAAACTATACTTGACTTTATACGCATTCGAAACACCCAACAATAACCGGATCAAATAATTAACTGATTAATTTAATTAACTTCTGCAATTCAGTCACCGGAGAGTTCTTGGACAGATTTGTTGATATGTGTGCCTATTTTATGCCTGCTATCGATTACCATTGAAAATATTTTTTCGAAAATATTTCGAAAGGAACGTTCTTTCCAATATCAAGCCGGTAGGTAAAACACTGGGCCTTCTTGAACAAAGGCAGGTTATATTCTGCCATAGATTCTTTTATGGCCCAAGAGAAAATATGAAGATTACAGATGCTTTTCATATTCTTCTTCTTCTTTATCCAGCAAACTTCGATAATACCAATATTGTAAAGTAAAAAAAAGGTTTTTCCCGACAGACAGTTCTATCACCTGGAAAATAAGCAAGTCCAGACGTTGTCTAGGAGATTTAAAGAGAATACTCTTCCTTTGACATAACTTCTCAATATCGACCGGCACACCGGAAATCGGCCCCCGCCAAAGGGCCCGACAAGATCCCCGAAATAGGAGGCCTGACTACGCCTATGGTGCCAAAATGACTTAAAGTATATGAACACTAAACCCTTACAGGGAGATAGATAGACATTGAAAAGTTTCTTAAACCGGAAAGTTTTTAAGCTCAAGTTTTACTTTGAGATTTCTAACGATCTATATGTCGTGCTGATCATGAACACGTTTTCTCTACTTTCTTTTTTGACAACATTTTTTCGTTTGTTACAAACGACACAAGCAAGTCAGCATAACCATATCTTTCATTGATACTTACACGTCTTTGCTTATGACCACACAGTGGCAACGCCTAAAAGTTCAAAAAAAAAAAAAAACGATGGCCGGGGTCATAATGTGAGAGAAATAAAGATCTGTAGATAACGTAACTGAAGAAAAATAAAAATGAATAAAATTTAAGTTTCTTTTCAAAGTTTCTTTATGTAAGGCCTCCAATGCTTTTTCTGCAAATGTATCAACAATAAATTAAGATTTCTTCGAAGATATGCACCACAATCTTTGGACAATCGCAACTCTTTTAAGTAAGTCAAGTTGTGAATCTCTAATTAAGGTAGCATTTATTTAAGAGTTGCATAGACACATAGTGGAAAGGTAATATTCTGAGTTTCGAAGCGTTCCTCTTTTTAAGAATAAAGGCTAAGTTACACGCCGATCTGTCAATTCTTTCGGGCAACAATTGTGGCTTGCATTTTGCGAAATTATTCAACATTCGTCGCAGTCCGCAATTATTCTGTAAGAAGTTCGTTCATCGTAAGACGAAAAGCGTGTGCCTAGTTTCTGTAGAAACAATAATAATGACTGGTTAGATGAGTACTTCCAAGCTGGTTAGGCAATCCTACGAATGTTTAACGTTCAATATATACAAATACTGAACATATTCTATATAGTACATTATTATCGGTGAAAAATAACTGACCTCAGGTGAAACTGCTGCGGCCAAGGGCATCTTAACTGAAGAGATTGAGAAATTAATGAAGTCCTGCTCAATCCCTCCACTTTGTAAGAGGACTTATCCCTTCTTCAATTTATTGGCTGGCGTCCTGTTTTAGCATGTGGGAAGCATCATCATTCGCCATTGCATTGCCAGCACTGGCAATGGAAGTGCACTTACATATGCTTTCGCAAAAGAAAACCTTCGTTAGACCAAAGGCACGGAGATATAGACCAAAGAATTTAATTTAAATTCAAGCAAAGTTGAACAAATTGACGAAAATTGTTTTTCGAAATCCGCAGCCAACTTTTTTAATTAATTAGCTTTATATATATCTACACAATAGTGTACTATATTTAGGAACTGCCAGCCAAACCTGGATACAAGAATTCGGCTCAACAATATAGAAAAGTTGAATAATCATTTCTTACGTTAAATAAAAAAAAGAGAAAATGAGTGTAAAAAAACTCTATTTAAGAAAAATAAATTTTATTTATTTTTTTTATTAATTTTTAAATTTATATCTACACTGCGCGCTCTTCGATTAATCGGATATATTCTTACTTTATTTAAAAACTTCAACAATAGAACTGTGAGAAAGCCGCCAGCTTAGAGATAGAAGCAACATTAAGAAGAAGGAAATTGTATCGGTACGGATCCATGTCCCTAATGTCCACAAGAAATATTTCGATTTCAACTAAAAAACTGCAAAGGTTTATTCTAATCAAGAATATTATTACGTGTTCTCTCCCTTGCGTTAGTGATTGCAAAGAAATCCGAATCGTATAGCGAAAATATTTTTATCAGATATAAAGATGTCGCGCGACGCCTTTATTGAATCGGGTGCCGTGTTTGCTCACTTGACCAAAACTAAATGATTGTTGGCATTTTTTAGGCGAAATAAAAAGCAATTTATCATACGATATGTGGGAAGGGATGAAACTTGAATTCATCCGGGAAAGTTACAGTGTCCGTATTTTGGCATACGCAACTTATAATGCACATCGACTGCGACTTAAAAAGGGGCAAAAAGATCAATAGTGAATCTTTCATAAGGTTACAAGTGCATTTCAATTACGATCTTGCATAAAAACGACGATAATCCTACGAACTTATTGAGCGACGTTTTACTTACGGAAGTTTGCCTAGACTTTTTAGTAAAAGTCAATTTGATCTGCTATTGTTTCTACTTCCTACTTAGAAAAATAAAAAAACTTAATCGAAAACGTTGTCTAACCAGTTAACTGTGTCGAACTCTTTAGCGATATACTCGCAGACTCGTTTAACACAAAGTATGTGCACGATGAAATTAGGTTGTAATGAAACGACTTAACAAAATATGACAAAAATGTTTTCGCACCTTATTATGCCAAACACACATTCATCATAATAAGAGTTTATGAGGAAATCCGACAAGGACGGATGGACGTATATATATATTAGTGACAGATAGTTGATTGGTTACATCTAAATTCTCACAATCAAGTATACGAAAGTTTTTCCTAGCCTCGTCTACATGTGATCCTTGCTAGACATCACCGTACTTGCTTCTAGAGAGAAAATTTTTCGAATGAATGGACAACCAACAAAACAAATACACATTCATAATAATAAGAGTTTATGAGGAAATCCGACAAGGACGGATGGACATACATACATATTAGTGACAGATAGTTGATTGGTTGCGTCTAATCTAAAGTCACACAATCAAGCATACGAAAGTTTTTTCTAGCCTCTTCTCCATATGATCCTTGCTAAACATCACCGTACTTGCTTCTCGAGAGAAAATTTCTCGAATGCATGGACAACCAATAAAACATTGTATGCAATAAAAATGTTCACCTCTAAAATGTACTCTTTGTACACTTTGTTCATTTTTACTTTTGTCTCCTTTTTCTCTATTTTACTATTAAGGCAGAAAGCAAAAAAAAAAAAAAAGAAAAAAAAAGTAAAAGAAATCGATTAATAACTTATTAAACTATTGATGAGTTTATTGCCAATTAGTTGTGTGTGGTAATTGCATTATTATATGTGTACAAATCCCATACCATCTCTCCCTCCCTCTCTCTCTCTCTCTCTTATGCATATATGTGTTACCTATGCTGTAAAGGTGCACTCTAAGCATACATCGCACAATTGCATGCGATCGTAACAATTTCAAACAACAAAGCACCGATCATCGTTACAATGCGTCTTTAGTACAGTGTGTATGTAAATAAAGTGTACTTTATATTATAAACTAACGGTTTATGATTTATTAATGCAAAACGTGTTCATACGTGCACTGTAGTAGTTTTTATCAGTTTTTTTTTTTTTTTTTTTTTTCATTTTTTTCATTTATTAATATTGTTTAGTTCGTGCTAATAAACTTTTCAACGTAGAAAAAAGAAAGAAAACGAAAAAAAAAAAAAATAAAAAAAATAAATATAAAAAGATTTGTGCCAATAAAGCGTCATTCACTTAAGTGTTGATTTAAAAGCTTCCCTGATTTTTATAAATTTGCTCAGCATTTGTGCATGTATTTAGCGTATTAGTGTATTTCTCTCTCATCGTCGTCATCAATCAATTGGCGCGGAAATCATAAATAAATTTTTCCTTTGCAATTTCATATTAATAATTGTTTCTTGTGTAAATATTTATTTAGCTTTTTCGTACATTTTTTTTTTTTCTTCTTTTTTTTCACAAATCACTGTCTTGCTATTGTTTTATTATTGCCTTTTTTTTTTTTTTTGTTATTTCGCTATTTTATTGTTATTGTATTGTGTTGTAATTTATTGTAATGCAATACAAAAATTCTTTATATAATTTATTTGCCTGCCGTCAAGTTGACATAGTTTTTTTTTCCTTTATATTTTTTTTTTTTTTTTTTTTTCTAATCTTTCTTAAGCATATTGTCTGCTGTTTGACTTATGAATGCTAATTTTGCGGATTGTGTAACACGACACACATATTGAGGAGAGTTGTCCGAACGTATTTCCCATATAACGAAGTTTCGTAATAAATATGGGGACAGTTTGTGTAAACAACCTTTACTTAAAAAAGAAAAAAAAAAAACAAAAGGGGGAGGTTTGTCGTTTCGCTTAAGACATTTTTTCGCATACTAATGCGCTTATTATTAAATCTTTTTTCTCTCATCATCTTCGTGGCTTCCCTTTCAAGTAAATTCCTTGAATTTTTTTCTATATATGCCATAGGGTCTGCATCCAGCTCTTTAATTACATAGAGGGCATAGGCATGCGTGTCGTACACTCAACAAACTATGTAACATAATGATATCGATTCGCCAATAGTGGGAATAGCTATTTATTATCCTACAACCTTATTGACCGATGTGTTATAAGTTTTCATTCGTAGGGAACAG
The DNA here is from genome assembly GCA_000688715.1 of Glossina pallidipes. Classification (NCBI taxonomy): domain Eukaryota; kingdom Metazoa; phylum Arthropoda; class Insecta; order Diptera; family Glossinidae; genus Glossina; species Glossina pallidipes. Next base: position 41,049 of record KK499895.1, read on the forward strand.
ATCTCTGTAAGGGCTTAACGTGATTACTCTCTCCCACCACCCATCTCTAGAAAGGCTTAATAGCACAATGCTCGATGGCACACGGAATGAGTTTGCGTTGTCCAATGTTCCCAACACTGGACCGTGCGTTTCAGATCGCTAACACAGTTGAAAACCGTCATAACACATATGTCAACTGAAGGGTCAGTGGGGCTTTCTCCCCGTTTCAGAACTTATAAAAAGTATACTACCGCGTTCTCTGTTCGCACTCTATCCAATCCTTACTAACTACCACCGTGCTTACACGCATAGAGACCCTCATGTGGCAGCCATATTCAGTTCTCTATTTTGCTTTAGGTAAAACCTCTAGATGCACTGTAATTTCACAGTTACGCTTGCTGCAGAAGGCGAATTCGAGTACGAGAACAACCACTACCAGGCTGAAGCTATTCCCGTAAGACTAGTCTCAGAGGCCATGCCGACGCATAAAACATCAACAGATAAATTAGAATTTTTCCGCTAAAATCTATTTCGCCACAGATTCTACAAAGGTGAAGGAAAAAAACGCCTTACAACGTACGTCCCTCACACTCTTGTGGCCCTGCCAATATATCGCTAGATCACAGCCTTCTCTACTAGAGAAAATACCGACTCTTTCGTATTTCCCATGATGATCCTAACGTCGGGAAAAAAAATCGAATTGTCTGTATGTCTGTCATTATTATTAGATCACAGGCTTCTCTAATAGAAAAAATATCGACTCTTTCGTATTTTCCATGATGATCCTAACGTCGGGAACAAAACGAATTGTCTGTATGTCTGTCATTATTATTTAATTAATTACTGAACAATTTTCAATTACTTTTTAAAGTGTAAACATTTTCACTTGTTTAAATTATTAATGACTAACGGATTAGTAATAATTAATGAATTTTTTAATGTTTCTTCTTAAGTGCTTTTCATCTTCAACAAACTTTTCGTCACTTTTCAAGTATTATTTTTGTTTTAAAACGTTGCCCTTTATGGGAAATAAGAAAACCTAATAAGCATTTTCTCATTTTCTCTTCAGATACAAATCTCGAAATAGCCAACGATATTTTCTCATTTCCTAATCTCTGCAAAGAATAAACAAACTATCGTCACGCTTACAACATGTGCAAACACAGCGTACTAAACTTAATGTTGTCAATGATTTCATGCGTCCTTGAAAATTTTAAAAACGTGACCAACTTTGACATTAAAAATAAGTAAAGAAATATTCGATAACGGAAATATGTTTAGTACTCAAGGTCAAGAATTCATGAACAACACATATCTGTCTCTTATTCTGTATGTATTTCTGAGTCTGTACTTTTTTGGAATACAAACTTTGAAATGAACAAATTTTTGGGATTCGAATGGAATATCGTTTCAATCAACTTCAACTTTACACACACAGAGTCGATAAAACAAAAAATTGATTTTTCTTTTTCCAAATTAATAAATAAACTAAAAGTTTATTCTCCATTATCGTCAATGGGCCGGCATTACCCTCCCGACATGCCCCCCTCTCAAGCGCGCCATACGCGCTTAAGTAGGAGTGCAATGAAATCGCGTACGTGTTTAGCTTTTAGCAAAACTATTAACTAATAATTTTATATTTTATAGAACCTATAGAGTTTAAAGTTTGCTTCTATAAAGTTTTTGCGCCATTGTTGTGAACAAATCTAGAAAGCATTTTGTCCGCATAAATTGATAAAATGAAGTAAATGCGAGGTGACGATGAATTTTTTAATGGAACATTTTTTTTTGCATAGATGCTAAACAAGGTTGTTAACGACAACTAAAATATTTTACCGTCACAGTTCATCACTGTATCCAGTGTAGAACAATTCGCAATTGTGGTTTATACAGAAAAAGCAAAAAAGTATGCGTACGAAACAACGCATTGAGGTCTCCGCAACTTGTGTATACCTCGTCTGAATCAATATGAAATTCGAGAAATCCCTCTACCTTTCTCTCATCCTCAATCTTTTGTTATTGAAACCTTGGACATCACAGAAGATATAAAAAGAAATTAACCTTTCAGGGATTTATTATTAATTTAGACCGAAAGACGAACATTTAACACTCTGAAGGCCGCTACAAGGAACTATATATTTCTCCGGAAAATTTTCTTATTTTCTTCACACATGATGATAAGTTGCACTTAGACTCGTAGATAAAGTCTCTAAGCTCTCGCATTAATTTCTTACTTAGAAAAGTCTAATCCTTAAATTAATATTGAAGGGGTTAGAAACTTAATCAGGGCCTTGCAAGGTCTTTGATCCTTGAATATCTACATGCCCGCTTAAATTAATACTGAAGAGGTTAAAAACTTAATTAGGCCTCCGTAACTAGGCCTTTGTAGTCTGCAGTTTTGACGGAATATAAAATATGAGTAAACTTGGATTACTGCTTAACTAAGTAATTAAGAATATATTCTCCTTGAGGAACTATGGCTAGATATTATATTAAATCTTGCAGGCTTTTCCTTCTTCAATTGCATTAATATCCGGCTTCTTTCCAATTTTGATAAATCAATTATACACAAAAAAGAAGCAAAGGTCCAACTTACACTCTACTCCCTTGGCAGAATTAATTGTAATAAACAATTGCCTCGAATCTGATCATTTCAGCCAGTGGTGTTGTGCTAATTTTTTTTGTTTACCGGAACGCCTATATGTAATTATATAGACAGGGCGGCCGCTCTCTGCGGTCTCATGTCCCCAATTTTCGCCCGTCTTCTAATGTTTATTATAAATTTTCGTTATCAGAAATCGTTTTTAGTTCCGGAACGCGTTCCTGTCCAAAAAGGAAGTACCCGAACGACGTTCCGGAGCGTTCCGGCTCGACAACACCACTGATTTCAGCTAAAATTTACATGTCCTTGCCAGGAGACCCACAATACTTAAAATGTCCTTACTTGTTACACAAACGTAAGCTAATAATGAGGTTAGGGAAATATTTAGCACCGAGACTGCCGAGACTCTTATTTCTACTCCTTGTCCCTCTTTTTTTATTACGTGCTCTTATAATCGTGATGAACCTTTGGTTCATTTATTTTAGTCCTTACATTATTGTTAAATACTTTGCTAATGTCCCCATATTATTACACTTTAGTTTCCTTACATCCTTACAGTGAATAGATGTTGTCCATAGAGGACCCTGCAATCATGATCTCAAGATTATATAAGTGTAAGTAAATAAATAAGTACATTTGTGTGGGTAAAAGTTCAGGATATGCTCTTGAACGCTTGCAATAGAAAAAAGGAGTTCTTGCAAATATTTTAATTAATTCTGAAGAGACTGTAGTTTGCTTACAATAACTAAAAGTAGCTGCTCCCTATCTCAATATTCGATACACTTTTCCTGTCATGAATCCAATCCATACGGCACTTGGCGTTGTACATAATTTATTTTCCTTCTAAAGACAACTACTAGACGTATACCTCGATTAAATTTACTGTTAAGCATCTTCTTCTTGTAAACATTGACTGTCTTGTGCTATAACGGTCTAAGAGCTTTGGCTCACCGCTTTCTTAAATTTTTATACAAGAAGAAGAAAAAGAAGAAGCCAAGAAGTTTTTACGACCCAAGTAAGTTACTTGAGAATTATTTATCGTTTACGTCACTTCCCAATAATTGCTTTTCACTTATAAATTTATCTTCTTCTTCTTGTGTTCTATCATTCAATGATAAGAGTAACTAACTAACTTACCTGGGAGGCAAATATTCGGGTTCTGGCGGTGGCACATGGACGTATACATGCTTATGTATGACGGGCGGCTGTTGTGGTGGCCCATAAACGGGTGGAGGGGCACCATAGCTGCCACTGGGTACATTTGGCGCGGAATAACTGCTAGAAGGTGGTTCTGGACGAGCAGCAGCTCCACCTGCTGCTACCAAAACTACGAAAACCTAATTGTGGGACAAAGAATATGAAGATTTTTCAGTGTTGACCTTTTTCTTAGAACACGCTTCGCGAGTTCAATAACTCAAGAAATAATTTTCTTTTAATTAAAAATTTCAAGTTTTAATAAGATTTTCTTACGAAAAAGAGTATTATTTTTTTTTCTAATGTTTATTTAATTAAATTATTTTTGTAACACTTTAACACACATACCACATAAGACCGCTTCATTTCTATTTGTTTAATATTTCTTGATCGATTTTCTAAAGGATATTTTTTCACTTTTCACACTTCGTTTCAGGTAAGTTTGCACTATACACAAACACGCACACACACTCTCTACTAAACAACAATTTGTTGTACTGTTTGCTCAACACTCTATATCTGTCTGTAACTGCTGGTAAGTCCATCAGTTTCTTTTATAGCTGTTGCAACTTGAACGTCTTGTAGCTTTTGTGGATATTTTTTCAAGCGTCAATTGCCAAAAAAAAAAAAATGAAAATAAAAAAAAAAACAAACAAACAAACGAAAACACAAAATTCGCGTAAAAGAAAAAAAAATTCGCTAAAGCCCACCAAAACGAAACCAGCGCTCACGGAACGAAGCCACCACAGCTTATATGAAGAAGCAACAACAATGGTAAACAGATCCAATTTACTTTATCGTTGAATTCGTGCGTGGAGTCAGAGTATCTCTTGTTCAGTTACGGTATAATTTTGTTGATTGTCTGTTCGTTTGCTTGCTGTCGATCTGATGTTGTCCGTTGTTTTCTATATTTCAATGTATATGCCTTCGTGTATGCGCGTGTATGTGTGAGTGTGTATGGATGCAGAGTCAACAACACATTTTTGTGCTACTGCACTTAACAGCACCTCGTTGTTGTTGTTGTTGTTGTTGTTGTTGTTGTTGCATTGCATATACCACCACCACGAAGCAGACATCTGCCGCCAGCTATGCTATGCTTATGTTGTACAATAAGTAAGATAAGTAAGTATTGTGTGGATCGCATGATAGTGGAAACCATATGCTATTACTTTCGTTTTCATTAACTCTGCCAGACCTGAGACCGGAGCAGACTACGGATCAGCTCTGTTAACGCGTTGCTCTCTATCTACAGTTTTTCACGATGTTTTTGAGTTTTCTGTGCTCTTCGGTTTCTTCTTTTTTTTTTTTTTTTTTTTTTTGTGCACTGATTTCATTTCTGTTTGTGATTTTTTTAAGAAAATCTATGATACCCTCACAGACACTTGCAAGTGTTTCAAATAAGTTGTAACTCTTGCACTTAGCCGCAACAGATTCTTAGCATTGCGCCCGTAATTGTGTAGCAAATTGACGATAGATTCAAGTAATTTTCGCAAACGCCATTTTTAACCAATCGCAGTAGATAGGGTGAGCAAAGTTCATTGCAAGTCTAGAGACGAGATCGCTCTTATTTTTTTTCTTTTCAATTTTTGCGTTCATTTTTCTTCAAATTTGTTTTGTTTAAAAAGTTCACTTTGCATTTATCATCAGCGGCAGCATTGCCGCTCATTATTAAAACATAACATTTGTTCTGACCAAATGTTACTGTTACTCAACAGCAGAGAATATCTGAGATAACGCGCAGTAGAAGAAAATCACATATAATGTTATTAAAAAAAAAAAAAAAAAAAAAAAAAAAAAAAAAGCAAAACAAAAGAAGAAGAAAACAGCAAAAATCAAATCTGACGATGACTGTGAGATTTAAATCAATTAAATTTTTAGTTCAATTATAGAGTTTGAATGCTACCGGACCGTTAGTTTTGATTTGAGTTTCGATTGTATCTCACATGTGTGCGTTTTTACATTGCATTCCATATAAATTAATTTGACCTTCGAACCTTTCAAAATACCATTGCCTTAATCGTAGGTACTCTCGGACAATTCCATTCGAAAAGGTTAGTATTTTCTTGTGATTTAATTTATTTTACATATAATTACAGAGAGCAATTAATATTTCCATGTTTTCTAAATAAGCTCAAGATGAAAATGAAGATGATAGAAATTTCAGATACAAACGGCTGGGTGTTTGCAAACAGGCCCTGCATTAGGAGGTTCTAAACAGTAAGGGCAGGTATCAGCACAAGAGAAATTTGAGGCATATTGCATCCTCTTCACAGGGAGGATATTGGATATGACCGTCCTACAGTCAGTTAAAAGGATTTCCTACAGTCAGTTAAAAGGATTTCGATTAATCGATTAGTCGATAAGAGGCCTTAGGACACGTCCCAGTAGTAAAGCAAATTAATGAGTCATTTTTGCTCTGCTTTCTGGTTAGTTTAGGCAATATGGCTTAGTGTGTGGGGGGTTGGGGGTTCAATTATTATTAACTCGCAACTAACATTTACTTACGTTGCATGTTGTCAATGTCTATGACTGATCTACTAAACCCTACTGCTTACTACTCATCACGAAGATAAGTGATAAGATAACTCAAGATATTTTACATAGTTTTTACTTACTTACGTTTGTTGACTTCACTATTAATCATATTAGAATTGTTAGGAAATTTCGTGTGAATGTTGAATGAATCACTTAAGGAATCATTGCAACACATTGCAATAACAAATTATTCCACGTCAATGAAGGTTCATCACGTGCTTGTGGCCATAAAAATTTATTGCAACGTCATTCGTCAGTGGTGACGAAATTTGAATAAATGTTTTATTCACATAATGAAAAAAAAAATAAAAATATGTTTACAAAAAAAAAACACACAAAATCTCTTAATTTTTATAGTAAATCATTTGTCATATCTGTGGAATAGCCCGCTATGCCTCGACTGTGCAATTTTTCTCAGTTTAATGCGAAATGATTTAATAAATATTATTATTGAATAAAAGCGACGAAGAAAATGAAATATTTATGGACAAAACATGAAACTATAAATCAAATCCTAATAAAGCCAATCAAGGGTGAACACATAACGCATAATTTAACACGATTTCCGTAATGCATGGTAAAGAGCAGCAAGTTCGCCAAAATGAAATGATTTCGATAACAGCATTTACCTTTCAAATGATGACGAAGGCGCTTAAGTAAGTGTGTAAGTGTGTAAGTAAGTAAGTAAATAAGTAAGAGAAGTGTTTTTTGTGTTTAAGTGTTTGCTTAAGTGTTTGAATGGCCAGATAACGTTGCATAAAAATCGTGTTTTACACATTTTAAGATTTTATTTAGGAAATATGTATTTTCACCTACAACACACACAAAATTTACGGTCATACATATATATATATATATCTTTCAGAGTGCTATCCATTTCGAAGCACTTTACTACAGATTTTTATTTTCTTTTACATTTTCCACAATATTTCTCAGTTTGTAAATAGTTGCACCACATTTACTGGAATGGTCAAGTTTTGTGATCGTCATGCAGTTGCTTTTGCAACACGGCATTAATAGCTGCAATCGTGGCAACATATTGACCAATTGCATGCCTCATGCATATATATAGATTGCTTAATATTTTTATTTTAAATATATAATAACCTCAAGCTCGCAACCGACCAAAGTCCCCGCGCAAAACAGCCTCCAAACAACTTTAAACGACAATCGCTCAAAATGCATCTTTGTCACAAATATGCACGCGTGCGTGCATCGCGAAATATATTTAAGATGCAGTTATGTTATGTTATGTTATGTATGTATATATGTATGTATGTATGTATGTATGTATGTAGGCATACTTGTTAGTTAAATTGTTCGTACATCTTTCCAATTGAAATGATTTATCTTTAATCTACGCATCCACCAGCAGCAATAGCAATAGCAATAGCAACAGCAACAGTAACAGCAGCAATTGTAAGCCTTTTCAATTCCTTTAACTCGCCAAATATATCGCATCTTAGCCGCTAAAAAGGCCATTAAACATTTTAGATAAAGTAAATCTAATTCCTCTTTCTGTCCATACACATACATATTTACATAAACATATTGTAATGAAGTTAAGTGAATGGATTTTCTCAAGCATTTTTCTAACCTACAAATACAAATGCAAATGCAAAATGCAAAATGCAAGCATTTGTTGAAACGATTTTATTTCATTGCAAGCGAAAAACAAGTTCAATTAGTCCTCTGCACGCTGTCAAATGACAGATGTCTTTCGATATACAGATAGATATATATGTTAACATGCAAAGCAAGTAGGTATGTGCTTTGGATTAAAATACCTCGAAGAAGAGACGACATTAAGATGAAGTTTTATTTCCTGTTTATTTATTTATTTCTATTTTTTTCTCCTTTTTTCGAGGTTAAGTATCTGGTTTTACTTATTAAATTAGAGCAATTTATTAGGAACGGGATTAGCAACGTTAAACTGAATCCATCAATTGTAAGTAACGGCAAACTTTACTTCCTTCTTTTTTTGTAGTTACGCTGTCTAAGCTAATTAAGGGCACTTTCTGCTTTGTTTTCCATAAAATTCAACTACCAACGCTGCGGTGAGATTATATCATGGAAGAAAATTTACCCACTATCCAAGAATGGTGTGTAATGGAGTTCACCTCAATACCTCTTTTCTTTTTTACGTTTTATCTTCATATCCTTATAAAAAGATTTATCATTAGGGGGTAATCAAAATAATACCATCAACCATTTTTTCTCCTTTTTTTTCAAAATTCCCACCAAAATTGACATTTATGTTTCATATTGGTTGGCAAATCGCCATTAAATACCCTACACCACTTCGCTTAATTCAGTTATTTATATAACAGCCTTTCAAAATAAGGTCTTATATGGGAAGTGTTCAAAAAAGTGGTCCGATCCGAACGATTTTCAATATTGTTCGTCCTCGAGGCAAAGCACGTCGATCTAACAAATTTCATCAATATATGTCAAAAATTGGTATCAGTAGTGTAGTTTGAAAATAAGTCTACAAGGCGGACAGACACACCTAGCTCGGTAGAAGAAAAAGTGGGTTTACCTCAAGTCCTTCTGAGCGTTGGGTACATTCGCACAGACTTAGCACATCCTGTTCCTGTGTAGGGTATGGAAGTAAAAAAACGCTTATTAATATCTAACCTCGTGTTATTTCAAAGTAAAATTCTTTTTCTAAAATTTTTATTTCAAATTAAGAAAACGTACATATGTAGTCCTTAGTTGATTAAAGTGCATCCTTAGAAATGTTTTTATTGCAGACATTTTTGTATACAAAAAAAAAATATTTTTACATTTTTATCATAATGAAATATGGGCTAATTATGTGCCCATGGCTGTATAAGCTTAGATCAATTCTAGGGTGGGATTGCTTTTCAAAGTGTTCTACAAGATCCCCATCCACATTTCGGAAATTTCTACATTTTCTTTTGCGGTGAAAAGTATAGGGTATCGAATGGACTGCTCGATCGATTTGCCTAGTTTCTGTGATAGGTTCCTAAGCCTTTTATAATATAATGTTCACACACTTATGTTACATAATAAACCAAAAAAATTTAATTTAATATATTTGTTTAGATGTTTTGCAAATGGGCTGGACGGACATTGAAATGAGAAGGAAAACCCAACCACAAAAAGCCCAAACAATAGCCAACAAAGTAGGGATGGTAGTAGTAGTAGCAGTAGTAGTAGTAGTAGGAAAAAATATATATATTAGAGAGGATGGCTTACAAATGCTGTCAAGTGTAAAACCAACAACAAGAAAATGAAAGTAAATTCGTAATGATATCTAGAGGAGAAGATATACTCGTATCTACAAAATACACATAACATATGATTAACATAATAACTTCATTTTGGTAGCAGGAAATTTTTAGAAAACAAAAATAACGTTTTCATGCAAATTGAAAGAAAAAGTAAATTTTGACAAAGTATTCATAACCGAACTGTGAATGAATAAATGCAATATTTACATACGAGTGTGTACCGTGTGATGTGCTTTACATTGGTCAGAAAAGAAGGCCATCATCATTAATAGCAAAAAACGAAGAAGAAGAATATGAAGAAAAAGAAAGAAACAAAACCAAGTCAAACAACGATCATATGAACATTCGAACTATTATGCAATAAACGATTGTGTTTTTATTTTATTTTTTTTTTTTTTTGTTTTTCGCCTTACCCAACTACCTCATCTTACCATCGTGTAATATATTTGCTGAAAACCGATCAAAAAAAACAAAAAAAAAAAAAATTTAAAAAAAAAAACCAATAAACTGAAACAACAAACAATTCATGTGCAATTATGTGGCAGAGTCGGAGATTTCAGGTTACAGCTTCTTCTTCTTCTTCTTCTTCTACGCTGCATTATTACATCTTTGGTATTTACTGACCAATACCAGTTAAGTTAATGATTATCATAATGAACACCATAAACTTCATTTATAATCACTTTAAACTACTTAAGAAAACCGAAACCACGAAAAACAACATGAATGCAACACTTCTTCACATGTATTATAAGAAGCACATCGTAAAGTGTCTACGAAACCAATAATCAGAGCACCCTGATAGCTGTTATTGTGTATCATTCATTGTACAAGTGTTTTTTTCTTCTTTTTTTCGGTAACTTTTTTCATTTTCTTCTTTTTCATCTTGTCTTCATACTTCGTACTTACTGGTGTGTGTGTGCATGCGTGTATGCGTGTTTATGTTTTTTGGTCAAGTTGTTGGTCACAAACCAGCACAGTGTACAGTGAAACTCAATACCCTTCACTCATTCGCCTCAGCCAAATCTCGTGATCTTAAAATTCAGTCTCAGAAGTATCATAACATTAATCATCGGTTAAGTTTATGAACATTATCGCACAGCTGTCAATATCCATTTATGTTTTTATGAATACATTGCTATATGCATAATAACGTTGTCTACTTATTATTGATTTTTCGCATATACATATATATATACATATATGTGTGTGTATGTATATATGCAAAATTTTGATAAGAAATTTTGTAATCTCTGACAATCCTTGTTCCATTTTGATTTCATTTACGTCTTGGATTTTAAATTCATTCTCTCGTTAACTCATCACCTGCTACCGTATTTAAGTAAGTTTTGTGTTTAACATCATCATTATTTTTTATATATAATCGTTATTTTGATTGAGTAAAATCTTCAAAAAAAAAAAAAAAAAGAAGAAGAAGAAGAAATCCCCTCATATTTTTTTGATTTATAACTTAATCTCGATTTAATTATTGCCTCTAATTAATGATTTATATCCTGAAGAAAATTTCGAAACTGAAATTGAATTCTTTGACTTCGCTAACTATCTCATGCATCTTATGCTGACATTCCAGGATGATTCAAAGTATGACCTATTATTACCCAGATTTGAAAAATTTCAAAAAATTTCCCCTAAAGAATTTTTCGAAACAGTGAAGGAGTCAATTTTGCCTCCATTTGTCTATAGAAAACAAAAATTAGCCGCCATCAGGCTTGAATTGAGTGAGAATTCCACCCGTCTGCCAAAGTACAAAACCAATCACGAAAGTAATCTGAAACTTTATCCGAAAGCGAATGCTTAACACTTGACTCAGGTGAATAGTGTGAACATTACCGTGAGCAAAAAAAAAAAGGCTTGTAAGATAATGGGAAAAAACTGTCTTTGTTTAAAAATTATCCGTAAAACATTTCGAAATGTTTCACTAATTGAAACAAATGCAATCAGACGGTGAAACTTGCGAAAATTCTCTGGACATAGTTACAGCACACAAAAAGTTTGAAAGCAATTTTTCTAAAAGCTCCCCTTACCTTATTGGCACTAGGCCACTAAGCCGTTTCATATATGACGGTTTCTAGCCCTGAGTATCTTTTCGAATACACATTGAAGTCGCAAAAATTACGATCAATAGCTGAAGTTTGGCGGCGTATGCTTACAAAGCCCGAAAACATAACGTAAAACTATATTGATCTTGGAGTAATTTTTATTCCACTTGTGTGAAGAATTTGCTTGCGATTGTAATAAGAGAGGACGGGCAAGCTCTTGCGAAATGGTGAAGAAATTGAAAAAAAATTTATTTATTAATTTTTTAATAAAAGTTACGTTTATTATCATAACAAGGCGTAGGCTCTTTATGTGGCCACGGCTTGTATGGCTGTAATAGTTGATGTGCCAATAAACTGCTTATGTGAATGAATTTTAAAAAGGAAAAAATTGGTGACAGTTTCTGTGCTAATGTTAACTAATTTAGAAAAATTTCAAAATTTTATTATTTGCTTACGAACTTATTTTTTTTTTTGTTTTATTTATTTTCTTATTTACGCTCAATCATAATGTTAGGGATTGTTTTCACACTATATTTAATCCAGACACCAATCAAACATCTAACTGAGTTGGAAACAGAAATCACTCAAGAAAAGAAGAAAAACAGACTTTGATCGACTAACTAACGAACCCACACGAAATTCCAGCGGTGAGTTGCATGCAATCCTACCTACCTACCACAACATCACAACATCATCAACGAAGAGGTAACTCTGACGTAAGAGTTAGTTTAGTGAAAAAGTAAAAGCAAATCATCCTCTCCTCTGACCGATGCTTTTGCACTTGTGCACACGAAATACTATTTTTCATGCCATCTTATAATAGCAATAGTTTTGATATATAAGCAGTGGGTTTTTCCGAAATAAAATTTTCATCATCGTTACTAGCTTGAGAATGTTGCTCCTTATGCAACGAATGTGTGCCAAAAATGCCATAAAACAACAGCTGGCCTTTTTCTTCATTTTTAGGTTGGGGATTAATTGGATTTGTTTATTTATAGATGTACACACACACGCATGGGAACAGCATTTCCATGCATAATACGTTTACGAAATTATTTCTAGTTTCAATTTTGCCAGAAAATTGTCTGTTTTGCTTCGATTTATTGAAGAATTTTGATGAGAAATTCAAAAAAAAAAAAAACTTTTAAATTTTCAACTGAGTTATTTGAGATATTTCTTTAAACTTGCGTCGTGGATACCAAATACTTGAAAATGCATAAAATTTCTCAGAAAATGAACAAGAAAGTAACCGCACAGTTCTTCTTATTACGTCCTTCCCACTATCGAGCAATGAGTGACAATAAAAACATTATGGACGGACAAGGTGAACTTTAGACTAGTTCGCCTTATACAATATACAAAAAATTATATCTTTCGCCCATGTGTAGGCGTACTTTGCACGGCACCCTTTAATTCTCAAAATCAGTTGAAAATATTATAAGAAATAAAGAAGAAATTAGACTAAATGTGGTTGCGACGACGAAGGAAGTAGTTTATCATCTTTCCCTCCCGCAAACAAAAACTTCAGAGAGAAAAGATTTTATCGAATCGTTTGAAACCTAAAGCTAAAACGAGATACACTTAAATGTTTAATTGATAAGGAAGCGTAATCGTAGTCAATACATTGAATAAATGAAAGTTACTTCGCTTAAAATAATTTCGCACTTAACGAAAAAAATTTGTATGTGCAGTCCTGTACAAAAAGTAGGAAAAACCGGGCTCGACCACTCATTGTAATAGAGTAACGAAACTTCATATTATTGTCAAAACGTTTACAACATCGAAAGCCCTATTAAGTGCCAATCAAAAAGGACTCAATCTAGACATGTCCGTCTGTCCATATACTGTCTCGGCCGCAAAAATGAATATACGGCCTTCAAATTTCCCAAAAACAATGCCAGTCCTTGTACACTTCTTCCTATTGGAAATAAGTCAAATTGGCAGAGGGTTAAAGTAGTGGATATAAAAGATTTGGGCGCAGACGAACATAATTTTCCTATTTATGTTTAGTTGACAACATTGTTTAGCCTCAGAGTAAAGAAAATGCCCTGCTAGAACTATCTGAGCAAGCACACATCTGTTATGTAAAAATCGCGAAAGCGTTTATCATTTTTTAAAAAACGATAAAGCGATAGAAGGCAATCTTCGTCGGATCCAATATTTAAGATCGTTTTCAATAAAAATTAAATTGAAAGTTTAGTAACTTAACTTCTCGTTATACTCCAACCGATACTTAAATTTAACTGCAAAATTTCTTCATCGAAGAAAACAGTTAATGAAAATAATTACATGGTTGATAAAATGAAATAAGGAAGTCATTCTGAGCAGATAAAGAGTCAATCACAGCAAGTAAAAATCAATCATAAAAATTTAACTAACAATTAGCAAAATACCCCTAATTTAACTCTTAGGAAAGAGTGCCTGTAAAGAGTCAATCATTGCAAGTGAAAATCAATTACAAAAATATGACTGACGATTAGCAAAATACCCCTAATTTAACTCTTAGTTAAGAGTGCCTGTAAAGAACCAATAACTGCAAGTAAAAATCAATTACAAAAATTTAACTAAAAATTAGCAAAATACCCGTAATTTAACTTTTAGTTAAGAGTGCCTGTTAAGAGGCAAAAACTGCAAGTAAAGATCAATTATAAAAATTTAACTAAAAATTAGCAAACTAGCCCTAATTTAACTCTTGGTTAAGAATGCCTGTAAAGAGTCAATAACTGCAAGTAAAAATCAATTGTAAAAATTTGACTAACAATTAATAAAATACCCCTAATTTAACTCTTAGTTAAGAGTGCCTGTAAAGAATCAATCATTGCAAGTGAAAATCAATTACAAAAATATGACTGACGATTAGTAAAATACCCCTACTTTAACTCTTAGTTAAGAGTGCCTGTAAAGAGCCAATAACTGCAAGTAAAACTTAATTACAAAAATTTAACTAAAAATTAGCAAAATAACCGTAATTTAACTCTTAGTTAAGAGTGCCTGTAAAAAGTCAATAATTGCAAGTAAAAATCAATTATAAAAATTTGACTAACAATTAATAAAATACCCCTAATTTAACTCTTAGTTAAGAGTGGCTGTTAAAATATTCTGTGCGATAGAAGACATTCTGTTAAAACTACTAAAACTGTTATCTAATTCGCAGGAAAAAATCTCGTGAAATATATGCCGAATCAAGGAGAAGTTTCGTTTGAATTCACTTACGGCTGTTGTCTCCCTTGAAAATCTCAAACTTCTTTATATTGATTTCCCTAAGCATTTGCAAGCCAGTGGCAGCGCTGCAGATCGCAAGTATATATATATATATACATGGGCTTAGATTTCTTATCGTCCTTCCCAATTTTTGTTTAAAAAAAATATTCTAATAGTTTCACATTCCCAGAATAGTCAGAAAAGGTAAGCAAGTTTAAAACATTTCTTCAATGTTTTATAGTTAGCAGGAATCCGTTCCTCAGTAAACAGTGTAAGAAAGACAACCTTAAGCGGCCTCGATTTGTGATTGATACACAAAAATGTTTTAAGAAACGATTTGAATGTTTCCTCAAGTCTTGCTTGTTTAAGAAGCGAAAGAAAACCCAATTCGTCCGCATTGACATCTTTTATATACAATCGTGACCTCGATAAACACTAAGTGTTTTAATTTAATCTTCAAGTTTATTATATTTTTATTATCCTTTTACACATTTTTCGTAACATAATTAATCAATTAGTAAATGATTTTCTTTTTCTTATCTGAACAACTCAACAAGTAAAGAAAGTTACATTCGGATGGGACCGAATCTCGCATACCCATTACCATAAATATTTTTAGCGTCCCATTCGTGAATGGAATAAAGTTTATCTTCCATCTTTTAGTTTACTAAAAGGTGTTGTGAAGAAACAATTAACTTTTGTTACCACGAAATCTATTTAAGAATTATCTCACTCTTAGGCAGATAGTAAATCTTCATTCGAGCAAAGTATAAAATAATTTTAAGCTTTCTGTCCTGTTTCGCTCAAAAAAGTGAAAAAAAGAGAATTTAATCACAACTTTATGGGAGCGTGGCCGAGTAGAGTAAACGTAGAAAATATCAGCCTTTTATCTTTCTTAATATGTGAGTGCTATGAGCAAAAACTCACAAAAATTTGTTTAGAGAAAAGGTGTTGTTTTGTGCTTACGCTTTACTGCTGACGCGTGCTCTGACCAATTTGGGCCCTTTTCAATACTAATCTGCGTATAGAAACTTCCAAATTTGAAGTCGATGTCATAATTTTTGCGACTAAGAGACAGCCACGTAGACTCACAGACGGACAGACATGACTTAATCGATTCAGAGTTTCCCTCTGACCAGGCATTTATATATTTTGTAGGGTCTTTGATCCTTGCGTATGAGCATAGCCCCATCCTGCGGTAGTTGGTATAATAATAAATGAGATTTTGATATCCTCATTACCCTTGAGAAAATTTATCTCACCACTGTAAGATGAGTGTGTACTCATTTTGCTTTTTTCCACAATGCATGTAGTACCAAAAAATGTAAACTATTTTCCAAAATTCTGGGTAACATTTTTATACCCACCACTGTAAATGTATACAGTACCCAAAAGGAAGCTTAAGAGACCCTTTACAGTGCATAGTGGGACCCTCAAAAGTATAAGCGTGAAATTCTGAGTTGATATAGCCATGTCTGTCCATGTGTGATCTGTGTTCTTGGCACTCTCCTGGTCGCAAAAATGAAGCTATCGACTTCAAATTTGGTAAAAACGTTGAAAGTTTCCGGACGCTGGTTGGTATTGAAAATGGGCCAAATTAGTCAGAGCAGAAGCTCGCATTGAAACGTAAACTGAACGTAACTCACAAAGTTAGAAGTAATAAAATTTCGTTTTTTAAATTTTTCGATGTTTAATGCTTATTTGTCATAAAGCAATAAAAGACGGAAATGTTGAAAACTATTTTGTACACTCATCAACTTAAGATATATTACCTGCCTGAAAGGGGTTCATTTTAAAATCCATCTGATAGACACCGCGATTAATATTTTCTTAATAATACTAGCGATATGGCTATGAAAAAAAAAACTAGAAGAGTAGGATCCGAAAAGCATATTGATGGGTATGCGAGATTCGGCCCATGCCGAATCTAACTTTGTTGCTTTTTGCACAGTTGTTGTTGTTTTGTCGCACAGTTTGAAAATATCCGGCAAACTTAATAACAGTAAAATATTTAACTTTATTGAAGCTGCTAAACTAACCATCTAATCTACTTTAGAAAGAAAAAAAGAAAGAAAGGAGAGCCGATAGTCTTAATTGCTGGTGCTACTGCCTTTAGTCCAAGAATTTATTTCTTTAGTCTGAATAAATTATAATAATAATTCTTTATATTTGTTTATTTTTATTTATTTGTTTTTTTTTTGCTTCTTTTGTATATATATTTTTTCACATTTATTTATTTTAATATACAGAAATTTCTATTCTCATTATGGGTAAATAATTTATGCTACAATAAAATTATTGTTTTAAATTTCATTAATAGTTTAAGTTTTGCGTCGACTTGCCTTTCTTTAAATTTCGCTGTTATTTAAATTAATCTCTAATTCATTATAAATTTTTTAATCTAAACGTTGAGGTGGTTTTTTTTTCATATATTTTTAATTTTGAAAATTTTTAAGAAAGTTTTCCTTTTCAGATTCGGTTGATTTTTGCATGATATATATAAAGTCGATTGGAAAATTAATTAGAAATATCGCTTCGCTCTTTAATAGTAATGTCCGTTATCGTAAAGACCCCTTGGGATGTTGTACTTCCGATTTGCATCCATATTGTTCAGACTACCCAAAGAATTTAGCCAATTAGCTCGTTGAGCTGACAAGCTGTTGACGTTGCCGATGCCATCGTTTCCTGGTCGTTGCAAATCCTCGTTGCTAGATTCCAAAATCTTAAAATTATAAAGAAGAGACAATAAAAGAATTAAGAATTTCGTTGCAACCACTT
The DNA here is from genome assembly GCA_000688715.1 of Glossina pallidipes. Classification (NCBI taxonomy): domain Eukaryota; kingdom Metazoa; phylum Arthropoda; class Insecta; order Diptera; family Glossinidae; genus Glossina; species Glossina pallidipes. Next base: position 58,655 of record KK499895.1, read on the forward strand.
GAGTATGTGTTTAAGAATGGGTGTTAAGGATGAATATTTTCTAACATAAAACGCTCTTAACCTATTAGGAAAAAAAACCACCAGTTTGTTATTTGATCCATATTCACTTATCATCGAGATTCAATTTTTATTTTGAAAAGTTATCGCTGATTAGTAAAGTTTTTTTTTAAAGCAATCTTCGTTTGTGGCCTTAAATAGTCGAGAACGACTTGCAAAAGGCAGGCTGCCATGTGCTGCCTAAAATCTTCAATATTTTTCAATTGAAATCACTGCTTGACAGTCCATCAAATTTCATTTCGTTTTTCTTAAGAGTATGTTCTTCCAACGGGTCACACCATTGAAGTTATCCTCAAACCTCAACCATTCGATGCACAATAACCTTCTTTGGTAACGTACTTAGAGTTTTTTTGGTTGATTTACTTTAAACTTTAAGGTCGACACCATTTTTTTAAACCAATATTTTTAGAAAATCCTAAATTTTCGACTACAAATTGTTAACGACAATTATTGTTGACAGAGCGGATATTCTAACGCAAATGGTTGCTCTGTGAGAAATGCTGAACCGTCGTTCTAGTTTTCAATGATTGTTAAGATCAAGTTTCAAGGACGTCGACAAGTGTATAAAGACAGGAGGGAAATTTGTTGCAACCCAATCATTAATGTTTCCTAAGATAATTCAAGAAAATTACTCATAGTTTCGTATTGTCAAGGAAGCCTTAATCCATGAATGGATTTCCAAAGAACTATACTCAAGTTAACGCGAACTATTGCATTGGTTTGTGGGAATGTTATGTACCTAAAGAATAATTTGCTTGAAGATATCCGTACAATATATGATTATAGCAAAAATGTCATTTAGAAATGAATCTCACCCATCTGAGAAAATCCTAAATTTCTACTAATTGCAACCGGGTTACTCGCGTTCTCAGTTTATCCAACTGACGGTCGAAAGTAGTAAACTTTAGAGTACTGAGAGACATACATCGGAGCAGGACAAGTTTTGTTATTATTGTACTATTGTAAGTATATATGTTTACTGATCATTAAGTTCTAATACTCATAGGGTTTCCTTTGTCGATTTATGAATATGGAGAGACCTAATACACTCGCCAATAACTCCCGGGAAAAACATATTTTTTGCAAAACTCAACTTCGTTCATCGATAAGGGCCCCTTTATGAATCTAAAGCTTTTTCAGCAACTTGGGACCTTTTCTATGGAACAACTTTCCAGAAACCTCAAAATAGGTTCAGTTTTTGCACTGATCTCATCATTTCATCAAAAGTTTCTTCTCTGCATCGTTTTCAGATTTACAAACAGATAATAGACGCTGGTGGACAGATCTATATAATAAGGTGGGTGTGATAGCAATTCTAACTTCGATTCAAGTAATTTTAAAGCGTTCGTATATGTGTTCCGTAGTTTTATGAAAAACAAGCATCTCGGGCCGAAATCTTCCCGCAATCTAAGGAGTGCACCGCGTTTTGATATCTGCGTCTTTTATTTATATTCTTAGACAATTTGGATGTTTTCTCATTATGGCTTTGGGATGATACTTTTCAGCATCATCGATATCGGTACCCGTACGTTTTGTTTTAAAATCAGCAAACCACCGACAAATTGTTGTTTTCGGCCGAAGAGATTTGCCATAAGACAATCCAAGATCATGCTGAGATTTTTTTTTGCTGTACTCTACTTTTTTAAAAAATGTCTCGCATAAAGCTAATAGAGCTACACATCATCACACGCATATAAATTACTTGAGAAGCATGCCACACAATTAAAGCACGCATAGCCAAAGAGCCACGAAATTTTCAATGCTTGATTGTTCGATTTGCCACACACTTTGTGTGTTTTCTGCATTTGTTTGCCAAAGGTTTTCGAGTCCTTTTTTGAGGCCATAATGACAGATTTTATGCAAAAGGTTTGAGCGACATATTTTCAACATAAAAAAGACGGATTTCTTCAGCTTTTTGAAAATGACAGATGACGGATGTGTCACAGACACCTCGTATAAACCTCTTAGGTAAATGATCGAGAATGATATGAAATTTTGATACTTGGCGTCGTTTGAGATTTGGAATGTCCCGTAAGTAATATGCAATTTTTTGTACGGGAGAGTCAACGTCCATACGCGGCTCTCGGAAATTATTCACTAATGTATTACACTTTCTTTACGTATGAAAAATAAAATAAAACAAATGGGAGAATTATATTCGTGATAGACGGACAGATGGACATGCTTAAATCGATTCCGAATTTTATGTTTATTCAAAAATATATATACTTGGTGCGGTCTCTGAAGTTTCCTTCTGAGCAGTTTCTGCAAAAGTGTTGACAATATGAATAAACCCCTCACTCTTCGGTGCTGGGTACAGAAAAAAATTTAATTTCAATTCTGTATTTAATCCTCGCGTTCTTAAGCTGTAACACATGCATTTAGTTAGGATTTCGTATTCATATCAGCGAAATGATTTCGACTAATGATAGCATTTCATAATCATACAATTCACAGCTTAATTAACAAATTTCACGCTCTAAGCGTGAGGCCATAGTGTACATTAAATTATGGTTAACATTATTTGAGTGTCTTTTATGTGTTAATTTTTTTTATGTTATTGTTTTTCTCATCGAGCTTACGACGACAACGATGACGATGACATAGTTAGCTGTGCCATCTTCGTTCGTAGTAGTAAGTAATTCATCTTCTTAGCAAAGGTAAGAAGCGTTAAATCTGTACACATTTTTACATTTGTTACCCTCGCGAACATTTGGTTAAACGTAAGTAAGGTAGCGCAAGTAATTATGTTAATAAACTCTTTGTATATAGAAATCTGACAAAATGCGTTAAAAGAAATGAAAAAAGAGACATCAATTTTCACATTCCCCATGGGAACTATGCTAATTACCAAAAGTAATTGAATCTTCCATATAAATATACACACATACATACATACACACATGCACCTGCGTGTAATCTTCATTTGAATTCAAGACATTTTATTACTCAAAATAACAAACAGAGACAAGTGTAACAAACATTGCGATAAAATTGTTTGGAAAAAAACAAAAAAAATCATTTGCAATGAAAATAGAAAATAAACACAAAAATTATTTTTATCAACATCGGGTTATGCATTAATTAATTTATCAACGTTTTATGATGTGAATCGCTTTAATCTAAGGCTTAAGTCAAGTAAGTTCAACGTTGGCTTCATACATATGTGTATGTGTGTATAAAGTCAAGATGTTAGAAATTCATACATCATTACCCGACTAATTGGAAAGCATCTCTCATTAGCAGCTAAAGAAGGAGAAAGAAAAAAAACCCGCCCACAGCAATACATGAATATAGGAAATCGTCTGAATACTTGTGCATCAAACTGATGTTTATCAGCATACTTTTGTTTTTGTTTCATTTATGTTATTCCTTTCACTTTTTGAATCAATGCATGCAATGTATGCGATTCATAATAAATTCCACTTTAATTCGCCCAAAAGATGCCAGATTTTAAGAAATATTCGTTACAATGCTGCTTTCTTCGCGCTTGAGTCGTCTAGCAATGTTATACTTGACAAGAAAAAGTCAAAGGTAATCATTGGCAGTTATTGTAATTACACACACACACACACACCAGCAACTCTTATTGAAAATTGGAAATTCATGTCATGTAACACAAAATGAATGATGCTCACCGCGTTATTTCGAATAATTTCAAATAATAAAAATACATACAAGGAAGAAGGAGAAGAAAAGACATGTACGCCTTCAGGCGAACTTAGGTGGCGCATGCAAAATGCAGGTCAAGCAATTATTTGATATGTTAAGCAAGTTGTGTTCACCGTCAATCTTGAGCACCCGTTTTCCGCGACATTTTATTGTCAATGCATGCTTTCTCGATGCATCGATGTTGAGACTTTGACCTCATTATCAAGCTTGTCGTTTAGGTATTACGGAAGACAGAGTTTCGCCTTTTTCCTTAAGGAGATTTTAAGACTTTCGTCGGCAGGCAACAAGAGGGCTATCAGGAATAAGCCTGTGAGATTAAACTCTGATGAACACTTTTGCTTGCTGCAGCTGTAAGGACGAAATTTCTCTGCCCGTATCCTCCATACTAAAAATCCTAGTACAAAAATGCATTACGAGGACCAGAATCGTCCCTCACTTTAGTCACATATCTAAAACTTAAGATATGTTTACCTTTAGGAAAATAGAATGAAGCTTAGGAGTACTGTCGCCATGCGACTGATCAGTTTAGTATTAAGGCAGGAAGGATAGCAGCTGACGTAGAATGTAGTCTTGAAATGAAAGCACCAGTTATCAGGCAGATAAACAATGCGTGAACATGTAACGTCTGCCTACGGATAGGTTTCTTCTTAACTGCGAACAGAAATAGCGCTCAACAAACATTACATGCCGTGGAGGTAGCAGACAATCAAAGATGAATCACTAAGAAACGCGATAGGAAGACCGTTGGAAATATGACAGCAAGAAAAGCACTTAGAGCGTTTGTAGCGTTCAACTTGCAATATTATTCCGTACAGTAAACTTCGGATAATGAGTAAATTGTATGTCAAGACTTGAACAAAAAGTCTCACCAAATATGGTTGCCTCTATACATACGTCAATACACAGTACAAGCATTTGCTAGATTTCGCGGCCACATCTTGTTCCTTCTAAGGCACGTACCAAATATATATTTTATGATAACGGGCGGGTGACGCTGATTACTTCCATTTGTGTACAAAATGCAAGAAAATTCTTATCGCATGTCTATTATACTTCATGAGTAACGACCAAAAAAGACGCAGAAGTGTCCTCAATTTACACTACAGTGTAAACGTATCCTTTGACCATTTTACCCATTTTCAACACCAACCTGCGCGCAAGAACTTTCACAATTTTTGCCAAATTCGAAGCCGAAACCTTAGTTTGTTGGGGTCGGGAGAACGTTCATCGAATACATTGGACAGACGAAGATGTTTAAGTCTTTCCGGAACTTGAAGCAGATCAGAAATATATATTCCTTGGGGGAGTCTCCCGAGTTGTTATTATTATTACTATTAAAGTCTTAAAGTCTTAGCATTTTTATCGAGGACTCTATAGCACTTGAGACTTGAACCCACGACGATTGAGCTGTTAGTCGAGATCCTTTGCCTACTTGGCCACTGAGGCGGATGTAAATGAAGTTACCCTCTGGAGTATTGCAAACATTTTAACATAATGAATACATTACTGTATCCTGCATCCTTCGGCGGTGGATGTGAATACTCAAGTCCGGCATGAAACCTAATAACATTTTTATTGTTTGTAAGTCGATGGTGAAAATACCGTACCTCAGAAACTTCGGACACAATCTCGGCCAACGCATTTGTTGCTCGCAATATATCAAATTTTATATCAACACTGCCTTGACTCTGTAAAAGCCTTCAAGAGAAAATTTTTCAAAATTTTCTTTTTCTTTGTTATAAGTGTATTGGGGGTTGCAAGTTTGCTTTACGTTCATTGAAGTGTGTCAGTGTGACTTCAAACAGCGCACCATTTATACGCATGGTTGTAACTCTTCCAACCGTAACAGCAGAGAAATAAGGACATGTATCCCAAGTTCCCCGGAATCTCAAAATAGAAAACAAAAAAAGGTGAGAAGATCTATTGGCAGCACATGAGAGCTGAATTTAATCAATTAAGTTTGACTTTAGCTTAAAGGTCGTTGTTTTCCAATGAAAACATTTTCCTTGTTTTCGACGAGATTTTTTTTATTTTTGGCCGAATTCCAGGTCACACGTACATGAACTCTAATTGAATTAAAACTCTAACGTGTAATTGAATAACTACGCAATACGCGCACACACGAGAAGAAAAGGGCTTATCTCGTAACTAAACATAGCATCGCTCTTCGCCCCCCCATCCCCCCATCCTTCATGTGATGTCCGCATCCTAATTTGAAATTTTCAATGCGAACTTTTCGAAGAGGATTTGACAAAGCTGTGCTTGTTCGAGGCACACAGATGGGGAGAAAAGTATGTAGAGGAGGCGTGATTAAACATATTTATTTAATTAAGTTTGATATGTCAGTAGGCAATGAAATGCAGTCATGCAACAAGTTGTTCGTACCTACAAACAAAAGAAAAAAAGAAAAAAAAACGAAAACGAAAACGAAAACGAAAACTCACCTGCAACATGAGCTCACGCAATTTATCCAAATCATCAGCATGTGACCTTGTCGGTAAATAACGGCATTCGCAAGGTTGCTGATGGGCCATAAAAAGCAAAGCCAACAAAAAAAGCCAACAAAGGTTTGCATTCATGCCATGAAACCATGATGCCGACGACGAAACTGTGACGGCGGTAAAGTAGGGGGAAACAGAATCATCACCGACTGCCACAACAGATGAAGATGATAATGATGATGAAGTTAAACTATCGTTGTTGCTCTTGTTGCTGTTATTGTTTATTTTGTTAAAATGCATTTTTACGTTTCCGGTTTAACGATTTTACGTTGATCTACAAATGTGTTTTGTGCCGTTGAAGTTATAGTCGCTGTTTTTTTTTCTTTTTCAATTTGCTGCTGCTGTTGCCCAGCAATAAAAATTTCGCTTTCAGTTACCTTAAAAAGAGAACAATTTGTGTAAGTTAAATATTTTATATCTTACGTCTCGGTACGTGTTGTTTCTTTTTAATTTTGCGAAATTTACGTAAAAATAGTTAAAATTTTAAAAATCCATTATATTCACTTTTAAATAAGTTTCTTCAGCTGGTCCGGCGTACTTGAGTTTCAATTGCACTCAAATCTTAACGATTTCCAATCATTGGTAATCGCAGTCTGAAATCCTCATTGCATTCCTTTGCTTGCCATAGTAAACAAACCGGAATTTTTAATGAATAAAAAAAAGCAAACGCGAAAAAAACTTTTGCAAATATTTTATACCCTATAACACTTTATTAAAGAATTTTAAAAGTATCATAATACGAAAGCAAAAGTGTTGATCGAAAAAAAAGAGGAAGAGGAAGAAAAAGAAAAAGAAACACGTGTGAGTCATATTTAAAAATTTCATTATTTTTATTTACATTTATCTCAGACTGTGCTTTTCTTCTTCTTCTTCTTCTTCGTCCTCTGCTCCTGCTTATTTGCTCTACATCTCTCTGGTCTTGCCTTTTGCAGTCGCAGTTGACGTTTCAATGTTGTTTTGCAAGTAAACCGGAAAATAACATAAATGAAATTTATGTCCGTTCTTCTAAACACTTGAGATTGTTTTCGCCACAATATGTCTCCCAGTTTATGGAGTCAATAATTCAATAACTTTTTCCTCGAATCACCGCATTGTTCAGCAAACTACTTAGGTGCGTGCGTATAATATTTGAAAAGAAAATGCATGGAATAATTTTCCAATGACAAAAACATTGCCATCACCAATAAAGCGGACAGATCCCTCTCATCTCAACATTTTTTATTAAACAAAAGGAAAACGAAAGAATTTTACTTCTGGACACATTTCTTAACCATCATCAACTTATAGATGATGAAGGAAAAATTCATTGACTCGATACGTCGATCGTACATCGTATCACGTATATATATTTTAAGCCAAATTTTTATATGATTTCACAGCACTTTGTAGACACTAGACTGCATTTGCCCAATCCATTTTATCCGCATGTACTTAGGTATATACATGTTTCTAGTATCTTGGCCAACCCCTAAGTCAGGTATAGATGGTTTTTAAAAAACTTGACACAAAATTTTTACAAAAGAATTTTTTCAAGGTGCAATCAGGTAAAATTAAAGAAAAAATTCTTCATTTTCCAAAAAATGGAAAATTCTATAAATTTTTTATTGGACTTTTGTTCTGCTGATTTTCGAAGCTAAGCTGACGAGAACGATAGGAAAACAACAATTCAGAACCCATGCTCTTTTCCCTGTAATCCAGTTTTTAGATAGTAAATATGATTTCGGGGCACGACAAACTTTCACGACTTAATCGGTTCTCGTCATTCGCGATGTGATAATCAACAATGTGTTTACTTTATAGAGTCTGTTCAGTAAATATTTCGGCGTCCAAAGCACTTTCGGCAAATCTAGTGTCTTCGTTATGCTAGTTCCGATTTAATTGTAAGCGCTTTCGCCTGAAAAGTCTCATCAGGTTATTTAGCTTCTACTCTCGTATCTGACAGCAAACTTATTTTTCCAATTTGTGACACTTTGCTTTCAATATTTGGATTCGATTATGGAATCGATCGGGGCTTAGCCACCTACACATACAAGTGCCGGGTCCCGTTCTCGAAACCAAATATTATAGCTATGTATATAAGTTAAACTGGATCCTGCTACTGTTGAAGTTTCAATTGCACGATTCACGGCAGAGTTGCATTTTTAATCTATGTCTAATGTGTGAGTAGAGGCTTTGGTTGTCTCATATAGGGGGTAACCGCGCACCACTACAACCGGAAAACCCGCGCAACACTATAAGCGGCTGGTTGATCCCAGCTAGAGCCAAAGGTTTATTTATATTTCATCTTCAGAGCAGAATACCCGTTTATATGGAACGCCTTCACTCACACTTATAGGGTAGTCATCACTGGGCTTGTTAAATGACGGGTTTAGGTCCCCACCATAACAACTTACCTTAAACACTCAGACATGCTCCTAGGGTTTTGAAAAAGCAAAAGTCGCCAAATATTTCTTTATGGCACATGAACAGATTGTGACGAACGGCAGCAAAAAATTAAAGATTACTTTTCTCGCCAAACTCGAAGTGATGTAGTACAACTTGAACAAGTGTAATTCACTGAAAGTGTGCCACAATCTGGTCCCTTAAACCGATTTAAAGTCTTCTTCATTTTAATGGAAGCATTTTCGTCAACCTCTGATGGTAACAAGCGCTAATGAGTCAGTTACCTAAACTTTAGTTACTGCCTTGCACTGAAGTATAGTTTTTCAAATTGCTTTCCATATCTCTAAATAGTACAACTGTGCTAAAGAAATTAGGATAGCACTTCAGAAAAAAAAAGAAAAAACTTTCTATTTGTTTGATAAATAAACATAAACTTTTGTATTTTAACTTATAGGATCTTATTCTCTTCACCCTCAACTTTAAAGGTCTTTGTCACATCCCAGACCCAACCCGAAGTCTAATCTATATATGTATATATATATATATATATATATTTTTTTTTTTTAATTTCAAGAGGAAATATTGGCTCCGGATTTCCCTGAAAGCCCTACACCTATCAAGTCATCGTTTCTTTTGTCAAATTTTTTTTTTTTTTTTTAAATTTAAAAACTAATAGAAAATATTAATTTCAATATCATTTAACAAATATTAATTATAATGTGTATAGTTTGTGTAAAAAAAAAAAAAAATTTGTTTTAATTTTTTTAAATTTTCTTAAAATTTTTTTTTAATGTTTATCTAAATAAATGCTTGAATTAAAATAAGGTGAGCACTGGCAGTTGAGATTCTCTTCTTAAATTTTTGTTTAAAATTATATCTTGATTATAAATTATAATTATACAAAAAAAAAAAAAAAAAATTAATAAAAAAATCAAAATGAATTTTTTAGAAAAATATTTTTAAAAAACCACTTTTTTTTTTTCAAAAATAGTGATTTAGTATTGCAACACGATAAGCACGACAAGGCCAGAGGAAGGAATTCTTGCTTTATAACGGGTTGCACAACGTATGTCTTTAAAGAGTTTAATGAAGAGTTATGGAAACCAACTGAACATTTGATTTGGATTGAAAGCCTGCCTGGCTACATTCGATTAGATTGCCAAGTTTACTTACTTTAAAGGTGAATAGTTTTTTTTTTTTTTTTTTTTTGTAGTGATTTAGTTAGCGATGCAATCACTTAAATAATTCGAAATATTTTATTTTTGAAGAATTTTGAAAACAAAGTTTTTTACACAAAATGTGAATTTAATACAATTTTAAATTTTAATTTAATTTAAAATTTGCTTTTAATAAAATACTAACCACTTTTTTTTTATATTTTATTTTATTTTATTTTATTGTTTTTTTTTTTTCTTTCTTTTTACTATGTATTTGATGATATCAGTATTTGTGAAGAGCTCTCGACTTTATCTAGGATAACACAATTTAGTGTTTGAACGCATATCCTGTGGTAACAATTGTATTTATAGCCAAAAAAGAAATCTCTCTCAATATAACTATGACAACATACACCGAAAACTAAAACAGCAATAACAAGAATACATTTAGATACATATAACCACACACACAGGCACACACACACACACATATATATATATATATAGACAAACACGTAGAGACGAGATACGTTCGCTTCTTAACTTGACTTTAAACGGCAACAATAAGGATACCATAGCTAACCAATCGACCTCTCATTCTTTCCATCCTTTTCAAAGGGTATTCTACACGATCTCAGTTATCTTGGCTAATAAAACAGAAAAGCATGTTCTCAAGCACGCATACACCCATACATACGAATTCATAATGACAACGAAAATCTATAAATTATGTAGTTTAACATGCTCCGAGATTTTCTGCAGACCCCAAAATACACAATTCATTGTTGAATATTTACTATCTTTACACACATTGTCACTGTGTCATTGTGTACGCGACTTTGTACTGAAAATTCTATGACCATTTCGAAAGGTTGGGATGGTTAGGAAATTTGCCCTGAATATTACGCACAATAGTTGGGCGGTCGGTCGACTGCTTACCATAGAGCACAACACAAGCACAAATTAAGCGCTTGCGCTTTTGCAGCAATTATCACACGTGTCCATTTAAATTCATTCCGAGGAACAATTGTCTCGAATGTTGCATTTCAATACATCGTAACGCTGAAAGCAAGCATTTACCTACACAACTACACAAACATACATACATACATATACGCATATGGATATATACACTTGCACATATATATATATGTACAAAGATGTAAAAATTATTTTCTTTCAATTTCAAAGTGCATCACTCCCAGTTGTTGTTGTCAATTCTGTACTTTTTTTTTCGTTTGTAGATTCACGTCATTTGCAACGATTCTTACGATTCTGTATATTTGGCTGATAGACGAGGCATTTTCCACAGAGCGTACCATTGATTCGGGTTTCATTTTAGAGAGATATAGGGATTGACTAGATTAGCTTGACGCTATGTTAATTACGGCCACAGGCACACTTTACTTGCCAAAGGGACGTCCTCATTAAAGAGTAAGACCACAGTAAAATTTTTCAAAAAAAATATTTTTTTTTCTTTTGTTTAGCAGATGTTTTGAATCTTCCTTCTAGAGTATGTAGAAGAAACCCCATTATACGGAAAAAATGTACTCCTTAAGTCTTTGCACTCCTTCCGAAAGAGATCAGCTGCGTACAATGAACACGTACTACCGATTAATGCCTCACTTCTCTAAAACAATAACAGAGATCTTTGGAAAGGGTTTATGATCATTTAAGAACAACCCCGTTGATGTTACTGCACTACTCATCAAGATCAGCATGGAAGGACAATTCAAAAGCTATCCGTGCTTTTGTCAAGAAATTAGAGGTTTGAAGGGAAACTTTCGAAGTCGATAATAGAGTTTTATGTTTTCTTCCCCTTTAATTTGTCATCTCGGTTCACGCAACGCTTAAAACCTAAGATGCTGTTCAAGTAGCGTTTCAAGTAAATAATGACGAGGAACGAGGACAAATACTTGAATGCTTGGGAGGACAATTTTGTGATTTTGCGAGTAGTATGCAACACCCGATTTTTTTGTTCGAACGTCTGGCGGTGTCTTTAAGACAACATTCTCTAAAAGAATGCGCACGATCTTTGCCTTAAGTTCATGTAAACATGTTTTGCTAACAGAAGGGTGTCCTATTCTTTGGGGCGAGAAATAAAGTTTTGCATTCAAAAAACTCCTTCCTAAAAAATCCTACGTATTCCTCTAGATGTCGAAATTCAAATTAAATGAGTTTTTTTTTTCTTTGAAATTAAATTTTGACCAATCACACTATTTTGCCGCTTAGCTTCTTCAGTAAAACATGTCTCGGAAAAAAGAGTTTACGGTGATGCCATTTATTAAAATAAACTTATTATTTGCAAATTTTTTATAAATTTTATTTCGTTAGAATTCTCGGATTAATTACGAAAAAGGGGTGAAAATTGAAAAGAAGCTCTTAGGTTACATATATAAAGGTTCCTTGTTTTCCATTTGTATTTGTATTTGTTGAATAGAAAGCACTTTGTCACTTACCAGCACATACACACACACACACACACACAAAAGAAAAGGCTTACATGGCTGAGAGATATGTAACGTGAGAAATCTTTGCCATAATTGAATTATGACTTAATTGAAAGTCAAAGTAGCTGAGAGAAAGGAAAATAAAAGGAAAGAATCTAGACAAAGGAAGAAGAGAAGAATATGAGGGAGAAACGAACGCATCAAACTCCTATTCATTAAGTATTTTTATGTAGAGAATTTAAAGATTCAACTAAATGTCAATCAATACATCATCAAATTCCATTGCGTTATGTAACAGTAATAATTGGATGTGGTTTGAAATTGATTTTCTAAATTCCCACTCGTAATACTAAAAAAAATTCATTGATAAAGAGAATTTTTGGAAACAAAGGTAGAGGAGAAAGTCATTCATAAATTCTGACAAGCGTTGCCCACGCTTTTGAAATTTAAATTAAGAAAATAAAAATTAAATTGAATTCTGCAAATATTCCGAAAATGATTCATCATCAGCACACACGTACACGCGTACGTAGGACGAGACGCAAACGATAGTAGAGCATTTTGGAATGATGCCAACATCTCAGTCAGTAGGAGAAAGTTTTTATGAGGCTGCAAAACACTGATGTCGTCATAATAAAAAGCGCGCATTCTACGTGCACTAAAGGTTACTTAAGTGCCGTGCATGTACGACGTGGACCTCTCTTCTGCTGCCAAATAGGAAATATTCTTCTTTTCATAACTTTTCAATGTTTCACATTACAAAAGGACATTCAATCTTTTTCAAGATTTCTTTTCTCTCATTGTTTATCTATTTTTTTTTCTTCTTCTTCTTCTTCTTCTTCTTCTTTTCTCCCCCCCGCCGTCGCCATCTATTGTTCGCTTCGTCCTCGTACTGCGTTTGCTATTGTGTTTTCAGTTTAGCGAAAATATTGACTGGGCGAGTAGTAAACATGTGCATGAAAGTCATGAAAAGTTTATGTTTAAGTCATTCATAAAAGTAAAATTGATTTTTGTATAGATTTTGCCTTAAGGAAAACAAGTTCTTGTCTATTATATTTTAATGAGGCATTTTTAGTGCCATTTCATCCATCACTCTCTTACAAGGTTATTGTAATCATAATACTCATTATTGCCGCTCAAATCGAAATGTATCCTATAAATGGCCTTAGTAACGTTGATGATGTAAACGTAGTTAACAAAATTAAATTAAATGAGATTAGAAGACAATCTTCCGCCTTTGACTTTAAGCAGAGTATGGACACTGGGCTTTCCGAACAAAGAAAAAAATAAAAGACAAAAGATTTACTTAAACATTAAACAATAGCTTAAGCAATTCCTTAAGAAAATTCCAAAGTAGTTGAACAATGGACGTCAAAAGCTCGTATAGTAAAACCAATCCCAGCCTCCACATTTTCATTTGCCATAGAAACGACATAAAGATCTTTAGATGCTTTCGTGTCAAATTCCTCATTGCCTCGTTTACGATTTCCCTAAAAGACTTGACTCAGTCTCGCTTACTTTTTCTAATTAAATTAACAGGAAAAAGTTTCAAAAGTGATTTCCATTCAGATGAAGCTTTCACATATTGCTTGGTGTTATTTTTACGACCAGTGCAAGAATGGAAAAGTGATTACTGGCGAGCATAACACATTCTACATAACTTGCTTTCACGCTATAGTTCATCCAATTCTGCACCCTATCATCACTTGCTAGAGTATATTAAGTTAGCGAGAATGATTGCAGCAACCCTAAGGATTTGAGATAACCTTGTCTCTCACTGTATATTAATGGATGTAATATGGATGTAATAGAAAAAATCAAAAATTTGGAGATTCTATTTTCTAGGCTCATGCATATAATCCTTCATGCGAAAGTGCACAAGTATTTCTACCATGGCACTAATACAACTGCGGGCAGATTTGTTCAATGCGTGATACTGGCGCAAACATTTGATTGCCGTGCATAGCTTTCTCCAAACACACCCACACGCACACTTGTGAAGCAAGGATCAGTAATTGGATTCTTTTCTTCAGTTCTTTTTTTTCGCTCCCTTGCCTTGTTTCTATTTTACAAGGAGGCTATTGAAAGTACCACCAGATCATTTTATTACGAGTATATTGCTGACGAAAAGTCCCATACAACCGAAATTATATGAATGTTGAGGAACGAATGTATCCACAACGTGCTGTGTTGCACTTTGCTCCAAATCTTCGGACTATTCTTTTTCGAAAATCAACGGGTGCAAGATAACACTCAAATCTTGCCTAAATTGAAGCATAAGGACGTAGTAAGATGTGATTTCAACAAGACTCTGCCACATGTCATTCTAACTGAAAAAAACTTCAATGATTGCATCGAAAATTCAAATCTTGCGTAAATTTTTAATCACTCCACGATATTGAACATCCATTTACCAGGCACTACACTCTGAGATTAAGTTTTTACTGGAGAAAGTTTGATATAATAATTTGACAAAACAAAGTCTGATATAATAATTTTTGCGTCGCGAAGTTTTACAATTTTCCCCCTTAGTAAGCAAAAATTTCAAGTTTATGGTAATCACAAGGTATAGGAAAAAAAAATGTGATTGAAAGGCGGTACTTTTTGACTTGTGTTCTAGAGTGTTAGCAAGCGAGCCCAGTCCAAGGTATAACATTTAAATGGAAGATATTTTTAATGGCTTGTACAGTTTAAACTACAATTCACAAAGGATTCTCAAGTGGATTTTTTCGCATCAGAACTTCAGGAAATGTTAGAGTGGGAAGGCATCCAATCTCATCAAAATGCTTTTCCACCTAACACTTTATTTTCACAAGTCATTACATTAAAAATGTTAAACAACTTGGTATAAGGCATTTAATTAATGGCGGCCCGTGACCGACTATAACGTTTTCACTTGTTAAGGATAGATTTGTTATCTAAACGTTGATATGGTATTAACTTTTAAACAATTATGTCTCTCCTCCTCTCCTATAACACCAAGGAAATCCTACTTTTAGCTTAAAATGAATACATTATTTAATGCGTTGAGTTTTCCTACTCGTAAAAACGCAATTATGTGATATAGTGAACGCAGTAGCATAACAAAGCGACCTAACATATGCACAACAAAATCAAAATTAGGTCAAAATATTGTTAAAAATGAATATGCGTACTTAGCGTTGTGCAATGAAAGTAAATGTGAAGATTAAGCGGAAACAATGCGAAAATAGAGTAGGTCAGTCAGTCAGTCAGTCAGTAAGTTGGTTAAACGAGCAAATGTGTAAATTGTATAAATATGATGAGATGCATAAAATATATTTAATTATAAAAGTAGTAAAACTTAGTTAGAATTATGTGCAGGTTATTTTATGCATTGCTTCACACTCTATGCGTTGCGGTCTGCAATGCGCTTACGTAATTTTGAGCCTTTTTAACGGTATAAAAAACTTTACAAACTAACCTTCAAATTATCATTATTTTGAGAAAAAAAAGCCTCCTATCTGTTAGCAGTGACTGTTGATGCAAGCGCTTTGTAAAAGTTTTGGAAGGCGTAGCAAGACATTTCAGTCCCATAGAATTGGAAAGAATTCTATTGTAGTTTAGGCATTCCATCCTTGAACATGTACTCAACTGATCGTTCCATTTCTTGCAAACACCCCAGCGGACTTAGACATGCTTATGTGCTCGCCTTTTCCAAGCCAATAGCCAATTTTTCCTTAAGAATTTTCATGGTTGCATGAATTGAGGCAGTGGGCTGAAATTAAGTTTAAAAATAAATGTAATTAGGTTGGTAATGCCCCGAAACCTTTAAATGCTCTACTTATTCCTTACAATAAAAGTTCACCCTTGAGAAGAAACTGATTTTATTTTAATATAAGTAAAATAATTGCCTGAATTCGTACGCAGAAATATAACTACAATTCCCCGCCAGCCATATGTTCCCGTGGTGTAGTGGTTATCACATCCGCCTAACACGCGGAAGGTCCTCGGTTCGAGACCGGGCGGGAACAGTAGTGGTGTTCTTTTTGTACATTTTTTTATTATAATAATTACCCGTTACTTCAACCTCAGGAATACAACGTAAACCCTCAGTGTGAGTTTCCGTGGTGTAGTGGTTATCACATCCGCCTAACACGCGGAAGGTCCCCGGTTCGAGACCGGGCGGAAACAAACGATTTTTGGAGATAGTTTTTTTTGCTCATCCATTGAAAGAAATTAAGGCAACTATTAAAAGCTTCTCACGGGTGGGTTTTCTTTACTCACAGTAACCAACCTTTTTATTGATTGCAAATATTGATTATGCAGTATTTTAAATAGACATAGCTATGGTAAGTATTATTACAGCATCGCAGATCGGCTCTTCCATAGTTTGTACAATATTGACAAATTGAAACTTTCGAGTTGCTGCCATTTCTCGGAGCAATAACGAGAATTGGGCTCGCGAAGGTATGAAATTTTACGTTGTCCTTTTATTATTTGCGAAATTCCATTAGAAGGTAAGCGATTGACTTGGAATAGAGCCGGCTGTCAGAATTCAATGCTCAGCAAGGATACGTATATACTGTGAGGGCGTTTCGTCCCTTTTCCATTGGCTGGGGCAGCTCAGCGGACCAGGGAAGGAAAACACGAGAAATTTCTAATTTTACAGGGACTTGCTCTTTCCTTTTATTCATTGATTATTACGGTTACATTTAGCGAATTGCTATCAATATATTCGATATCTCAACATTGATATCTTATGCAGCCTCGACTTTTCGAGGTCTTGAACTCGACAGCCTGGAGTCTGAAACTCGACTGACTAAACTAATTACTCTATTCTTAACCTATACTTAAACTATTCTTATTCTATTCCTATCCTATCTTAATCTATTCCTTTTCTATTCCTAGTCTTAATCTATTCCTATTCTATTCCTATTTTATTTTAATCTATTCTTAACGTATGTTATTTCCTATTTTAGCTTAACTTAGCATTCTCTTCCCCTCTCCAGAGACGGCGAATCCGTGAGCCCAAAACGAGGAACGACTTTGGGTCCTCACAATACATAGCAAGTCATCTTATTTACAAAACTATTGATATAGTTAAACCACTGCCATGGCATCATCGCTCTAAATGCACCCTGCACTTCAAATATCCGGACCGTTCCGATCTCGAGTGTTAAGCAGCAGTCACTGTTTGCGGGTTATTCCGCAAAACTTAAGTTGCAAATAGCTTAAGTGTCTTATTTGTGCATTATATATATAAATAAATGTTTTCCTTATTTCGCAAAGGTAGTCCGTAAGTACGACTGGAAGTAGTAAGACTCGGTTACGATTGATTTGTACATAGTAGAATTATATATATAGAGTCGCTGCTCTTTTTATATTTTGTATGCACGTGTTTTTTTTCCTTCTTTTGCTTTGACGTCACTTTTTTCAAGAGCTAGAAACCCATCATCTTACTGTAATGCATCAATCCTTTTTTCGAAACTGAGTAAAAATATATTTATATTCACAAGAATTTACTCTCGATTCTCAAGCACATTTCATATCAATAATAACTTTTTCAAATTTTCATTTCCATAAGTTCGCTGACATAAATGAAATTGTAATTGTAGCTCTTGCAAAATGCTTTCCCTGCATTCCTTTCCTCCATATTTTTTGGAAGATAGAAGGCATCCCTGAATGTGACACCTGGTAAATATCTTTACACGAACATGTATGACGTAAAGACGTGGTTTTAAAAATTTACATAACAGATTTTTTTTTTTTTTGTTATTATAATACGGTTGATATGTCTGCCACCATTGGCGTCGTCAACTTTATTGTTATCTTTATTATGGCAACTGTGCCAACGCATAACATATTTCATGTGTCAGTCATTGTATTATACTAGAAGTTTATATTCTTCTCCAAGATGTTAAGTGACTTAATAACATCACTATGGATTTACTTAAGAGAATTTTTCATAGAAATTCGGTAAGAAAAAAAACAAATTGAAAAGAAGAATTTTCGCTTATTATGTTATGAGAAAAGTTATTAAACCCATTTACGAACAAGCATAAGCTCCAGGATATAAGATCCGAGCATATGCTACGTTAGGTTTGTAAGGATTATCTTTCAAACTCAAAATAAGAAAATGTTTCGATTTAAAGGGAGATGAAAACGAACAAGTGATAAAACAAAAAGTCTGCCTTCACAAGATGATGACCACACATCGACTTTACTCACTTAGTGCTTAAATTTCAAATAACGAACCGTAAAACAAAGCGTACTTAACTTACACTTGTTTTTATTTAAATCTAATAAACTAACTGTAAATGTTGACGTACGGATGATTATTCATGACTCGCGACCACTATAGTGCACACATACGATTAGAAGTTGGACAAGGCCAACCATTAATTACTCTATACCGCTTCATCTCATCGTCTAAAATGAAGAGTTTTAGGAAGTTGTGAAAATTGGATTTTCACTCATAGGGGATGGAGTTCAAAAAGAAATAGTCCCATCTCACTCGACTTTCCGCACGCATTTAGTGTACTAACTAACCATTGGTTCCTGTTAGAACGGTTTCGTTTTCAGAATTATGTGGTCAGTGGTCCAATCCCCTTGCAGTGGAACTCGTACTTAGGCTAAAGGTGCCGGTATACCAAATTTCATTAAAATAATGCGTGCTGTAGATGGCGCAGAAAAATTCATGGACAAACAATACACGAACTTAACGCGAACTTTGCCCCTAGTGATGTAGGGTGCGAAAATTTTCATTTATATTAAAGAAAGAATTCAAGGCACGTTCTTATGCTCCGGTGACCTCATGCAACGCAATCTGCGAAGCATTTAAAACTGAATAAACACTAAAGTTGTTTGTGTGCGTGCGTGTGTGTGTGTGTGTGTGTGTGTGATGCTCTGGATCCACACTAAAATAAACATAAAACTGTAATTACAAGAATATTCATTAAGTTTGATAATAAAACAACATTACTCTGCGCTTTCAGTGCACTCCATAGATTACCAGAAATGAATCATGATTCTCAGGTTTTTCGTGATTATTTTGAAATTATTTTGAAACGCTTAGAATGTCTTCAAAAATGAGAAATATTCCGCAAAAGATTTTCGCATTTACTACTCCGCAGTAAACTCCTTTACGCTTGTGATGTTTCAAGTCAAACATTCGCTCATAGTTGCTAGTTAGATATCTACGGTAAGGTGCGCTGATTTAAAAGGTAATTTGCAAATCCAAACGCCTCACACCGCATACATGAAAAGATTCTCTGCTTCTATCCAAGTTTTTTCTTGTTTCGAAAATTTCTAAAGTAAATGACAGACTAACCCTTTAATAGGTCCGGTATACCGAGATATTCAAATTATTTATGAACCAAATCAATCTGGTAGCAGCCTTATGCGATGAGAGCTACTTTGCGAGCATTAAATTATCCGTAACTTTCTTGAATTTACATACGATAGACATTTATTAGGTATTTATTTAGACGTTAAAAAGGCCTTTTCCAGAAAGGAATTTTTATTTAAACTCTACTACATTTTAAAACTAATGATAAATGAAAACATCGGAAATAGGGCCAAATCAAAAATTATAGTCTTGTGAAAAAGAAACTCTTTGAAATCTTATGTTATGATCGATAAGAATTCGACGCCCATTAGACATTTTCCTAGATATCATTCTTGCATTTTAAGATTTCATTTAAAAGGAGAGAAAAATGTGCCTAAAAAAATTCGCAAAATTACTTTCTAACTAATGACTTAATAAATGTTGTCACTTTCAACGATGAGTAGATGCGACATGAGATGTAAAAGAAATGAAAAGCATTTTCATTACTCGACATTTTTAACTTCTCTTTTATTTAGTAAATAATTGATTTTCCAATTTTTTAAGTTTCTCTTGAAAAATCAACTTGAAAATAAATAAAAAAAAAAAATGCATTAAAAGTTTTTTAATGAAAGTTGCAAATATTTCTCGAATTATCCACTTTCAGAGTGACAAAGTAAAATTTTTAGATAGAAGAACTACTCAAATTATTCGAATGCTTGCTTAACTTTGCAACAACAAAGAGAATTAAGAACTTAAATATTTGAAAGTAATTTGTTACGAAAACTATTTCGTAAAAATTCTTGAACAAGCCATTGATAATGTGGGTTTGTTATGTTTACATGACCAACTTGCAGTCATTCGAGGAGAAGGAACACCAAAAAAGAAAAAAAAACAAACATTAAATGAATAAATAAAATAAAATAAATAAAAATTAGTTTTTCTTTCTTTCCCTCTTTCCTCGATTTCCTTGAATGCCCATAAAAAAGAAATGTACAGAAACTTTTTTAATATTTCGCATATTTATGAGCAAATTTAACTAACACTTTAGTTGCATACATTGCAATTTATGAACTCTGTTGTTGATTAACACAACCACAGGCTATATTATCGGGTTATCCTATTTATCGTTAAATCTTGGAATTTAACGTATTTTTGATGCCGCTAAACGCATACTAATACGCGATACTTATGAAACTTATAAATATTATAAATGAAGCTGCTTAGGTGTAACTAAATGATTTAACAATTTATTGCGCTAAAGCAGCAGCAAATTGTTCTTTATGAAGTAAAAAATTAAAAAGAGAGAAAAAAACTTTAAGAACATGAATGAAGCTATGATTTAAATAACTAATTGGTCTATAAACTTTCAGTTATTTAAGAGTTTTATCGGTCTAAAAATCAATTTAGTGAAAAGTTATAAAAATCACTTAAATAATAATCAGCACTTTCATCGCTCACAACCTATTAGCTTGAAGTGAGATTGCATCAGCACTTAATTATCGTACAGATATGTATTTACTTTTCTTTAAAAAAAAAAAAAAAAAGAAGCCAATCCACTAAGCTAATGTTTCCGCCCGGTCTCGAACCGGGGACCTTCCGCGTGTTAGGCGGATGTGATAACCACTACACCACGGAAACGGCTGAGATACCATGCCTTTATTTTCGTAGGTAAATAACACGAATATATTTTTAGTTAATTTATATAAATATTATAATAATATTATAATAAATATATTAATATTAATAATAATACTATAGTAATATTAAATATTATAATAAATTCTGTTTAAATCTGAATTTTTATAACCACCACGGAAGAAGTCATTATCAAAAAAAGTGTGCCTCTAGGGACGAACAAAAACGAAAAACTAAAACAAAATAAAAAAACAAGCTAAAGGATTTAATGTACTTTAACTTTCCAATCAATTAGAACTTAAACGTTATCGAATCAGAATTGTGGGAATGAAATTTTCCGTTTTTCGTCTTGAAAAGGTTATTTGAAGAAGCTATTGCATGAGACCAGAAGACTTATAAGACTTTTCCATTTAGAATTTCGTCCAGTATTCGCCAAAACTTCGCCAAAATTGACATCTGTGGCAACGTCTTCAGTAGTTTATGATTACTCCCACCTAACAAAGTGTGAAGGAGTGTTTTAAGATTTGAAAAAGATCAAAAGCAGACAGAGTCAAGTCAAGTGCAATTGATAAACGAAATGAGTTGCATTTCTAAAATAAAAAAATTTCGAAGCTCCATTGCTGCATAAGCGGGTGCATTAATGTCTCGTGCATATGATTCATAATGGTTAAACAATATTTCTTTTTAACTATTTGGCTTGCCGGAAGAAATTCGTAATGCATCACAAAAAGTTGTGCGAAAGAAAGTCTTACGATGTAAGTATAGCGTCTGTATAAAATTAAATATAATAAGAAAAATTTATTTTCTATTAAAACTAAAACAAACTTCAATCACCCGTTTCCGTGGTGTAGTGGTTATCACATCCGCCTAACACGCGGAAGGTCCCCGGTTCGAAACCGGGCGGAAACATTGCTTTGTGATCTTGCTTTATCTAGCTTTTTTTATTTTGCATTTACAAAAAAACATACAAACATTATCGTTATTCTTGTTGCAAGCAAAGGAAGCGGCCGTATGTATTAAGAAGGAGTACGAATTGGAGTCATTATAAGGTGTAATAAATATTAAAAATTTTGTAAATATTTGTATAGCATAAATGACTCTCCGAAAAGTATACGTCATAAATTTGTAAAATAACTAATAATCTGTAGCATGAAACATGATTTAATTGTTAATTCTGATTCTGACCGTGGGGAGTTGGTGTGCAAACGTATGTGATATTTATTAAGGAAATATTTGACAAATTCTAGTAAATTTCTATAACTTATTCTGGACACTTTGTGGTGTGACAAAAATTAAATTACTTTAGTGAACAATACTTTTAGGAAAGTTTACACAACTCGCGTATTTATTCATTTGCACAAATTTAATTAAAGTAGGCCTTGGGGAAATTCTTTATAATTTATAAAAGCCTATTTGCACTTATAATTTAAAAAATTTATTACTTTCTGTATGCATTTATTTCCAGCTCGCGCCTTAACATTCGCTCAACACATTGGGCAATGTATTCCACTGTAACCACGGGTGGCTTTAATTGTCATACATTTATTAGCATAATTTATGCGACACCATTTACGCACCCGTATGTCCCACTATTTCTCGTAAATATTTTCGTTTCATTTACGCGAATATATTCAGTTTTACTTTTGTTAAATTGCCTAAATGTTTCACATTAGAACCAGAAACGTAAAGCAAAAGCTTTCAATTATTTAATGATTTAAATCGAGTTGACTACACTAAGTTTTCTTATTAGCAAATCCATTTGGATTGCGTATTGAGTTAACTTCTTTAGCCTCTGACTACAACAAAGAGTCTTCGAAAGAAAGAGAAAAATGCATTATTTTCGTGAAAAGTGATGGGAAAAATAAATTTTATCGAAAGCAGAAACTGTAGGGTTAGTAATGCAACACCTTATCTATCAAACAAAGGATCATTCTTTCGTCAATTTTTAAGATAATAATGGCCATATGTCACCAACAGTAAGTCAGCAAGTGATGCTTTTGAATATTTAAATCGTTGAGAGACTTCACTTTCAACGTACCCCCGAAGTAAAAGTTTAAAATTGTGAATTGTGAAGTCCCGATTGCGAAAAGTCTGCACGTCGAGAAAGTATTTTCCGTAATAGATGCATTGTTTCCCCACTTGCGCCCACATGCTCGACATGAAACTCAGACTAAAGAAGTCAATCAACCGCACAGTGACATTTGTTGTAGACGGTTGATCGATTAGATACACATCTTCGAAGTTGCAGCCACTGTCTATTTCTCTTCTTCCTTTTATTTCTGACCATCTGACCCTGTTACATGCACAAGGGACGTCAACTTAATGGTTGATCAAATATATTTAAAAAACAAAAAATAAAGTTCGAAATGTTATTTGAATAGAAGAAAAACGAAAGCATAGTCAGTGGATGACGTCAGTAGATTATTCTCTTGATTATTAATCTTTGAGTTGAGTTTGCGAAGCCACAGCTGCAAAGGTTTTGTTTGTCTAAGTATTCACACAGATAACCATGAGACTCATCGCTCAAAATAATTCTTTTTAAAAAGTAATGACTTTGTGAATGCACGACATTATGCGAGCTCTGCTGGCTTGAATGTCAAAAGCAACTTAGTAGAAGCATGTAGGGCGAGCTCTTATTGTCAGTCCTCACGAAAACCACCCTCGCAACTATGTAAACTACAAACTGACCAAACAAGCACGACTTGAAGCCTTTACATCTGTAGCTTGTTCGATAGATACGAATTTAGTGATTAAATTTATTGCAAGACAGCACTTGATGATGACAAAAGACACGAGCTTTAGGAATAGTTTCCACGATATTTCAACCACAATTTCTATAGCGAATTTTCACTATTGTCATTAGCTGAGTGCACGCGTGTATATCAAACTGGCATCGATCTGGAAAACCTCTAGTTTCTACTTGTCAAGTGTCATCGCAATCGTATGTTCATAATTCAAAAATTGCACACTCAGCTAAAGCACCCTGTATAATACCCCGATGACGATTCTGAACGATGAACAATTGAACATTTCTTCGAAGAATATCTCTTTACTCTTAAGTTTCATTTAATAAGAGTCCGCATCTCTACCCTTTAATGCATTTTGTTTAACAAATTTTGCACATCTGCTTACGAGCAAAAACTTGTTAAGAGACGCATATCACTAATAAAACATTTTAAATAAAACAATTTTCATTTTAAGTAAGGAGCACAAGCGAAACACAATCATCACACAAGCTCAGGCGAAACATTATTAATTTGAAAGTTCACGACATAAGTGTTTTGGCTTCTTGTGATGCCACGGTTGGCGAACGAATACAAAGACAGATGTTGTTATAAAAATCAAGGAACTTTTACTTAATTACCTCTTATTTAATTCCAACTTATTTCTCTAACGCAATTAATCAGCACGTAAAAAAACCCCACCTAAAATAGTGAAGATATTTAACACAATTTCTTAAAAAAAAATGTACATACGCAACATTTTGCAATAACTACGCCTTTTGCCTTAGAAAATAATAAATAAAAAATCTATTCCTTCCAGTTTTTTTTTTTTTTTTTTTTTGCCAATGAACGGAAGAAATCTTTAAATAAAAAGGGGGAGCTTACACAAACATTTCGATTCGAGTAGAAAAAAAGAAGAAGAAATATTGCCTGTCACTTGAGAATGGGTTCAATAGGATTAGCGCAGAATGCGGGCAACAATATGAGCAACATCTTTATCCGAATTAAATAAACACAAAGGATGTTGTTTTTTTAACTTAAAGCTTGACTCGGAAATACTCTGTCCTTAAATACTTTGCCATCCCGATCTTGATGAGGCAGGGGTTGAACTGATGACACACTGAAATGAATCTTGTTATCTATACATAAATAATTTTTGTGTTTATTTATTAATTTTTTTATTACACGTTCGCTCAACTATGACATCTCCCTTTATTAAGACGCCTTTCAGGTTATCGTATATGCACACTCACATAAGCCCTTTGCTTAGCGCTGAAGTAAATCAAAAAGAAAAGAACTTTTCTCATTTTTAAAATTTCAATCAGAGCTTTGTACTGCATTGCAATCGATGTACCATAAAATCGTGCTGCGACTGTTTACTTTGAGAAATTGAGAAAACTAGAAACCATAAATGGAGACGGAAAAAGACGACCATCAAATACCTTATATCACTTCGCCTGACACAATTCTTCATTTACTTTTCGCATAAAATAAATACCATTCCGCGTAAAGACATGCCCTCCTTTGGTGGGCTTATTTGGAATAGGTACCAAACCTGGGACTGACATGAATCAAATTTAGCAAAATTCATTTGCTTGTCAAAGATCTTATAATTCTTGATCAATCTTCGCCATAAAGTGCTACGAATTACATTTTCTTTCCATATAAAGACTTACTTTTCATGAGAACCTCTATAGGAGGTGTGAGGGAAAATATACAGCTATGTGGTCCGAATTGGGTGCAATTAATTTTTACATCAAATTATTATTATGGACCAATTTGCATCATAAGGTATTCGAAATTAGACCCAGTTGTCATACTTACTTTTCATAGGGACGGAAAAACGAGAGAAAATTCAAAACATTAGCCCATCCAATCCATGCTTTTCCCCCTCAGCTTATAATACTGAAATATTATTACTCAGCAGTGGAGAAGTTTGGGAAAAAGGAAAATTATTTTTATACAATAATTTCTTCAAGCCAAGGCATTATGAGGAACTCATCATAAAATTTGTTCAATTCATGACATTTTCAATAAGGATCGTGTTGAAGGCCACAAAATTTCATAAAATAATTATAATAATTTCATAAATAAATGTTATTTGTAGGACAGACAGACGGACAGACAAGTTTACTTCAATGAAGAAAACGATTCTACCTTTAAATACCTTTAAAATTGTGGTTTGTCGGACGGATAGGCGGACAGACACGCTTACTTCAATGGAGGAAACGATTCTACACCGATTGGTTTAATTAAAATCCGGTCTACCTTAAGTCCTTCTAAATAATATAATAAAATAATTTAATAAAATCCAAATATACCTTAAGTCCTTCTAATATGAAGTACGCACTCATACTTATGCAGAAAGTTAATATATCCTGCATCGCAAGTGTTGCAGAATACAATAACAATGATATATAAATAAATTTTGTAAATCATATAATGAAAGAAAAAGAGACAGTCGGAAATTGAACGACAAAAAAAAAAAAAAAAAAAAGCGTAAGTTCTTTTACAGAAAAATAAAGAAAAACTCATAAACATGTGCACTCTCAGGTACATCGATAACTCCTACGAAAAACGAGGAATTCAATGAAATTATTGTTTTTACTGAAGAGTAAAATTCTAGGTTTTACTCAAGGGTGCCATCATCATCGTAATGCTCATGGCTCACATGTCTCTTGCTAAAATTGTTCACGAGCATGAGATATTAACGAGATCTAATATAAATGTTCGCACAGGCGATAAATAAGAAAAAAACCTCTAATAAACAGAAATATAGATAAATACATAGTTGAATGCCTACAAATATATTATATATATGCGGACATATTTATATATAATCGATTTTCGATGATTGAAAAAATTTCGTTAAGAGAAGATAAAACACCAAGTAGTTTTAATTAATTTTAAGGGGGTATTCAGAATTTGAACAGGCAGACCGACAGACATACTAGACTAAATCAATTCCTTCATTTATACTAATTTATACGATCTGCATGCGATGGGCATGTGCATGCCTAGCAAAAATATTGAGAAATATTTTGCTCTTACTGTGGTAAGTAAAAAAAGGAACTGAAGGACACAAATTATTCTATTTACTTAGAAATGGATTATCTATATGTACAGATATATCCGTGATCTTCAGTGAGGAGAGTACAGAAACTTTTTCTCTGGTTCTGGATCGGGGCATATCTTTCAGCGCGAGGGAATCAACCAGGCGGCC
This sequence comes from Glossina pallidipes, assembly GCA_000688715.1. Taxonomy (NCBI): domain Eukaryota; kingdom Metazoa; phylum Arthropoda; class Insecta; order Diptera; family Glossinidae; genus Glossina; species Glossina pallidipes. Next base: position 85,743 of record KK499895.1, read on the forward strand.
ATAAAAAACACATTGAATTGGTAAAGGATGAAGACCTAGAAGTAACTGAATTAATCGAGGATAATAGGCAAATGGCAGATGGGCCGTGCCACAGCCCGGAAGATCGATTGATCTCTTCGTTCGTAATGGCAGCAAAGACTGAAACCCATTCTCAGCCAAAGGAGGCTAAAGCAGGTTTTCCCAAATGGCAAAAACACAGATTGACGAGCCAGTAACTGGTCGGTGAAGGTAGTAGACGAGTTTCCCTGGAAGTTCCGTAAGGTGCGGTTAGTATGTTCAGCGTAACCGCTGCTGCCGGCCCCAAGTCCCGCTCGAATTTCGCTTTTTAGTTTACTTACACAAGGACTTCATCTGCACTCAGACTCCTTCGTTTTCTCTCTATTGTTCGACGAGAACTTTAACGACTGGCAACTGCGTGACGCGGACCATTAAAAACCATTAAAAATGTTCTTATACTCCAGAAGGTATTTCATACAAACTTTTACCGTTAATTACTGTTATTAGTTAGTAGAATTTAATAAAAACAACTATTGCAGGCAAAGAAAAAGTTGAAATAAATGCTTTTGATATCTATTGTGGAAGACGGAGAATCGAAAGGATTAAAGATCTCATTTCTTAAGCTGGAGTAGAATCACGTAACATGCAACGTGTTATCTTGGCCAGATTGCATTCGTAATGAATTTATTGGGATTTCATCACCAACTAAAGTAAACTCAAGCAAAACGAAAGAATGTACCGGTAAGATAGTAGCGAATATAGGCGAACGTAACTGAGTCACGCGATCTTCCCCACTGGCCTGGCTGTTAATAGCATAGGTCTCCCTTAAGTGTTCTGGCGTTGGGCAAGAGTTAAAAAAGCCGGTCTGGTTAATGTTGAGCGTCCTATTGAGAATAGGACGGGAAATATAACTTGTTTAGGCAAGAACACCGGACAAGCCCAAGGCCGATCGTAAATAATACGCCACACCGCCAAGATCCTAGGGAATATTGGCGATCATAACAAAAATCCCACTCAGATCTGGCTATTAATTACAACGGTCTCCGTAGGCTTGTCGCTGTTTGATAGAGATGCGAAAAATGCGAAAGTGTGCGCCGGAAAAGGTTCAAAACTATGAATTTTTTTTCTTGGAAGAAGAGTGGACTTTCTGACAAGATTCCCTAAGCCTGACACGAAAATTCAAAATTGTTTTGCTGCAACACGAGTTACTTACTTATTGTTTTCGCTTACTAAAGCGAAATTTCAATATCGAAATTTTCTTATTTTTGCTTTCTAACTAAAACTTCTTACTTCAGTTGTTTGTCGCGCAAAAATTAATTTGGATGGATTTAATTGCTATCCTTTTCCTTGAAATATTTTAATTAAATTAAAAGGACCATAAAAAAAAACCCATTTAAAAAGAAAAACACTTGAAAATGTAAATGGACAGCAACGCACACACACACACACACACACACACACACACAGAAATTTACTCACAGGCACGTGTAAATGTAAACCGCATTATATTGCATAACTGCGCATTTTGCTCGTAACATCGCAAACAAGTTCCAACGTATCGAAGTTATAAATAAAATCAAACAATAGATGTAACAATCACACAACTGCATTTATAGCATTTAACACCCTCGTGGAACAAATTGTGAACACCAAGGAAAACATCACTGAAGCAGCAATGACGCTAACACACTCGCCGCTATACTCGCAATCGAAGCTTTACGATATTCCATCGTATGCCATGGACCGGCATGAGGGTGAAAGATAACAGGAAGTAAAAAGTTTTTTTCTTTCAATTCTTCTTCGCACTATCCGCTTTAGAAGTCATATCGTTCTCTGACATCAACCCTCCAAAGATTGCGTTGAGACCTGTTTCCCCCCCCACGCAAGACAACGCTTGACTTGACACTTTACCTTTCTCTTTGTACAGCGTGCATGTTCATGTTTGTCGCGTACATTGTTAACCATACATCCAAAATAGACTGACTACGCAGACAGTCAATGTCGAATGCTTCTTCTTAAAGGCTACAAAAATTTTATAAAGTATTTAAAAACAAAATCCCTCCGCACTTGCATACTAGACTCGTGGCCGTGAAAACACTCAAGCGCGCATATGAGCGCCAAGATAAATGGTTAATAGTTTCATCATTGCAGTAAATTGTATGATTAGAGAGGGCGGTAGTTGTGCATTCGTTAGCGTATACAAGCGTAAGTAACGAAAGAAAAAGATCTCTGATAGTACTCAGGGTCCGCGTAACTTAACAAACCTTACCACCTCCTTGTCGGGCAGCCATTAAAGTTAACGATGATAGCTGCAAATCGTTTTTACAACAACTAGACGACAATTACTGATAGCACATATGCCCCACAAAAAATCAAAAAAAAAAAATTAAATAAATAAATAAAAAGAGAAAGCAATTTTAAGAAGAAGAATTGTTTTTATGTAAAATCAACAAAAAAATCGCTTGAAACATTTGCTAAACATTCCTCACTTTGTCTTCCCTTTGCCTACAGCTTTGCATTTCATATTTTTATTGAAAATCGACTAAGCCTTTTCCGCAACTAAACTGAGGACGCGTTTAGCTAACCATATTATGTTCAATTTTTTTTTTTTTTTATTTTATTTTTGATAAGAACACATAAATAAAGCTTAACGCTTCGTTTTGTTGACTTTGGCTTGTATTATCGTTACTTTAGCATCGTCTACGTAGGATGACAAAGTTAACGTAAGAGCAGAATATTTTTGTTTTATGATTAGACCAAAGCTAATACAGCCCGTTATCGCTGCAGTTGCATAGATCTGTCGTTTTGATGGTTAGGTTAAGTGTTCAACAGTTACTTTGAGTTAAATTCCCCTGACAACTCGTATCGCTTGCAATAACATTATGAGCATAGCCGTTCAATATGTCCACTTGTGAAACTCATTCACCTACAACTTGCTTAGGTTTCCTTATAAAGCCTCTAATTTTTGATAATAAAAACTGGTAAAAAGTAGCCGTTTAATATATCGGTTTACTGAGGTGAATTTACACTACACACTTTCTGTTCTAGGAGAGGTTCTGCCAGATAGGGATCCTCATCAAAAGAAAGTCTTATAAAGCATCAATGTATCAATTAGTTTAGGGCACAAACAAAGAAAGAATTGCGTTAGTGGAAGTGGTGTAGTTTGAGCACAGACGGATAGACGGCTAGACAGACTTAGATCAATTCAGATTCTGAATCGATCGGTAAAATAAAAGGTGAGACTAGCTTAAGCCCTTCTACGTGTTACATCCGACCGCACTAACTTAATATACTCTGCAGCACAATTGGTGTGGGGTATAAAAAAGAGTTAAACGTGACACCTATGTTAAAAACCATATCGAAGCTGTGAGAAAATCTGTGCGCAACAACACCCCACAGATGATAACAGAATTATTAGTCGCCACTTTTTTGTGGAATCAGTTGCCACTGCATTTCATGATTTAACAAATCTGTTTTTCTGTCCTCTTAACATATGGTATTAAATTCTCCTTAAATTTTTGCTTTAAGTGAAACCTCATATGATAATTACACAACTAACACGCGTCTACCAAGGAAGTTTCCGTGGTGTAGTGGTTATCACATCCGCCTAACACGCGGAAGGTCCCCGGTTCGAGACCGGGCGGAAATATCTTTTATGGTTTCACACGGGGGAAGAACACTTTTTATTGATCATCAACCCACATTTCTTTACTTTGGACTTTAATTGAAACCTATCATAAATTGCGGTTTTAATTATTATTAAGTAAGGTGACTGTGACGGCCTTAAATAAATAATGGAACCATAAAGAAGTTCATCATATATAATTTTGAGTCATATTTGTATACATCTTTTGCTGCTTAAAAAAATAATTTTATAATTAAACTAAAAAAGAGTAAATATTGCACTTCATTAAGTATTTAAATGAACATAGCTACACTAACAACATGCTACCTTCAAGAAGTAACCTGGATAGCCATTTCATATAAATGGTAAACTAATGTATATTAGTTGGCAGTCATTAATTTTAATATGAAGAAAAATTTCTTTAACAATCGAGAATGCTGGGTGAGGTAGCGTTTTCTTTGCATTTTGGTTCTTAAAGTCACAAATCTAGTCGTCACTTATAGAAACCACACTTGAAGTAAGGAAGACAAATGAATATTCAACGATGCATGTAAACATTTTTTCAATACTAGAAAATCTAGTTATATTTAACTACAACACCGCTATCTGCACGTTAAAATAACCTCATAATGCTTGTATATTGCTCATCGGGAAAATAATCACCTAGTCTTCTATGGGATTATTAGACACGTAGAATAAGTTACGCATCATTCATAATGAAAATAAATAATAAAAAATCCCAAAAATAGAATACCTCGCAATCGAAATTATTTTATTAATCGACACATCGGTACAATAAATTGTTTTGCTCGCTGCCGAACTTCATTTGCATTTTACATTTGCAGGTACCATCATTTTCCGGCGATGAGTATAAAACTAGATTCACAAATAGATTCACAAATTGTGCGGAGCAAAGTTTAAAATATTTCGCTTCGGCATATGTTATACATTTATTACTTTATAGGATGTTGCCATTTGGTTTGGCTTGACTTCAATTAGTGTAGACAACCACCTTCAAAATAATTAGTGCATTTATTTTTCGTTAGGGAAGTTGTATTATACATGCTATACCTAGAATTCAATAAAACGTTTTATAACTTGATATATGTAGGTCTTTGGAAGAAAGCTGGATATAGCCCGGGTAGCTCAGTCGGTAGAGCATTGGACTTTTAATCCAAGGGTCCAGGGTTCAAGTCCCTGCTCGGGCGACGCGATTGTAATTACCGTTGCAATTTTTTTTGTATTATAAAATTTAGTTCAAAAAACGTTATGGTCGCACTATAAAGGATTTTGATAAAAAATTCGTCAAAAACAATATAGAATTCATACGGATTTTTTTTGCTTCTTTTTTACTTGGCTTCACGTTGCTAAAACACATCTAAAAATACATGTTTCTTTACAGTTACCATGATTGCTTTTATCTGTAAAGCAAAAATTTGTCATCACAGCTATACAAAATTAAGACAACTTTTTATAGAATAAATTCAATTCTATATATATTCGCATATATGCCAATTCTAAATGGAGAGCGATAAAAACATCACTTATATACAATTAACTTATAAACATTATAAGTTTATATACAAGCAAACAAAATACTTTTTATTAAAAAAAAATACGAGTGCATCGGCCGGGAATCGAACCCGGGCCGCCCGCGTGGCAGGCGAGCATTCTACCACTGAACCACCGATGCCTTGTGAATCCTGGCTTAAACTATTATTAAATTCGATAGTAATCAGCCTAAGTAAATAATAAAAAAGGGATAATGAAATTACGTACACATTTTATTTACTTTAACAGATTTTCCTCAAAAAATTCAACCGCTGTGTTGAAATTACAATTAACTTTATGATTTGAAATTTTAATTGCCTTAAAGTACTTGCATTTGATCCGTACTATCCCGTTTTACTGTGTACGCAATTTGTTCGTATAAGTAGTCAGTTATTCAATCTTAGTAAAATGAACTTTTTGTAAAAGAAAAAGCTTAGAGCTGCGTATGCATTTAGCACTACAGTTTTGGAGGTTTAAGTGTTTTTATAAAAATAAGTAGATGTCAAAAAAAGTAAAATATTTTCTCAGCGCTTTTGCATCGGTAGAACGTTTGTCTTTTCGATTACATATTTTGTTCGATTACTGATAAGCGCAGGCAAATTTCTAGTTTTGCTCCAGTATTAACATAATTTTAAATGAATTGATTTGTGTAAAATTTTAAAAAAAGGATGTGTTTACTTAAATATTTTAATCGATTTTCATCCTTTTGGATCATATGAATTAACATTACTATGCTTAGTTTTGCTGAAAGTGATAGTAAAGCGATTTCATCATATTTATTTCCCTTCATAAAAAAGCATCAAAAAGCTTACACCGAAGTCGTAAGTGACGCCCGAGCAGGGACTTGAACCCTGGACCCTTGGATTAAAAGTCCAATGCTCTACCGACTGAGCTACCCGGGCCACGTAGGCGCCGCTTCTTATCTATAGTATTAAGAACTCGTATTTTTTTTTGATATATTTATTTAAATTTACATAAGATTAATTTAAAATGGTCATGACAATTTGTAACTAAACTTTAGTGAAAATGATATTTTAATACTAAAAGAAATTGAAGTATACACTATAGTTTTTTGGAGCATTGTTTTAAGGAAAATCAAAATTAGTGACTTTTAAATTCAAGGATTACAGCGACACACACAACATGAGGGAAACAGAAACCAATCCATGAAAATACCTTTGCAATCGTTGTCAGGATCATAAGCCAACAAACGATGCCATTTGTATTTTTGCTCACAGCCGCAGTCATCCTGGCAGCGTGGAGTTTGAGCTTTGCTAAAAATTTTATGACAATCAAGAAAATAATATAAAGAAGAAAATAATGCATTAATTTTAGGAGAATGGGTGAAGCGGGTTAGTATATATAAAGGAAATAAACTTACGAACATATTTCTTGGTGTATGGCTTGTTCGAAATGTTGTGTATTAACTATGGCTCTAATTTTTCCAGCTGAATTCGATGCCCAGTAAGGAGTAACTATCTCAATTTTTGATTCGCAGGCATCTAATCTGTATTGGAAAAAAGCATATGTAAATAATATAAAAAAATTGTGTTTAAGTCTGAGGTATTTCCATATATCTGACCTCCCCGAACCCGATGATCTTGAACCATTTGAATTAGTTTGCTTAGCATTACGGCTGCCAGCCTGATTGTTTTGCCTTTTATTTCTCAGCTTGCCAAAGTAGCTCTCACCGGTTTCTTCCGCATGCGCGCCAACCGCATCGTTTTCTGTTATCACTGAAGGCAGCACGCCTGGAGGTATAAATATGTCCGGTTCGTCTATGAAACGCTTTTTACGCTTTTTAGTTTGTTGTTTGGGTCCACCATTATCCATATTCATTTCAAAGTCACCGTACATTCGCCGCATTAAAGCTTTATTCTCATCAATAAAACGTTCAATTTTGTCTCTATAAAGAAAAGATGGAATTACCACCAAAATATTACAAGTTGCTTGTTTTCATCAGATAAATAAAGCAAGTAAAAATAAAAAATTTGGCGTTACAATTATTCCAATTTTTATAGTCACTCTTTACAACATGGACAAATAAACTTCTTAGCTTGTATTCTATAATTTGCAATGACCCCATCATTTAATTGCGATATCTGACGTAAAAACAATTAATCGCGAGAGAATAAATAACATAGTAATGCAGAAAAAGAATTCAATTGTTTTTCTGTTCCTTCCCCACATACTTTGGACCCTTACCCTACCCACACCCATAAAGGACATGCCTTGATTGATCACAATTAAAAAATATGTAATTTCAAGTTGATCGGTGAAAGATCGGTAGAAAATAATGCAAAGAGCAATCACTTAACTCACAGTTAGAAATCGATAAAACATCATGTAACTCGCCACTATACAAATTGTATTTCAATTAATCCTATCGAGCTATTTCTAATCGCACCGTGCGCCTGTGAGAGAATCTGCAATAAGAACAACCTCCTCGACGAAGAAGACAGAATATCAGCATCATCTACTTGGATTACAATATTTACAATATACAAAGCCTCCAGTATTATTACGAAAATCCCACATTTGACGATTTGAGTATGGATCAGAATATTTAACGGAAAAAAGAATTAATACATGTCGAGATGATGTTAGGTGCTTGGAAAAGAGTATATAAACAAAATATTTATGGACGGCAAAGTCAGCCGAGTCAAGAAAGCGGAATGTTAATATTCATGCAGACTAGACAAGAAGAAGCATTGTATATATAAGTTTCTGTGAATAATTTGTAAATGTATCTCCTAAGAAATGTAGACATAAAACCTACGTTAATCTAAAAATATCAATTCAACGGTAGGAAATTCAACTCAAAAGGAGTTGAATAAATACGTAAAGCCTCAAAAGGACAGTTTTAAGTTATAACATAAAGAAAATGTAAAAATTCATTGAAGAGAGGGAACTATGAACCTTCGAGACTCTGCATATCCCAAGAGAAATGTTTTGTGTTGCTCAACATATCCAACACACGAAACCCCTTGTAATGCGAATATTAAAGGGTTCTACACAAAAAGTGGCATAAATGCAATAGGCTGCTCTGATGGTAGTTAGTATTCATGCATTTCATGTTCTTGAGAATTATGAAATATATATATTTTTTTATATATTTTTGAAATGTATATATTTGAAAAAAGATGGCAAATCGAATAAAAACCAACATACAAAAACTGTTAACATACCCAAAATACATGTGGGGCTTTTAACACAACCGTGAAAAAATTTTATAAAAACCACCTCGATGTCGTCAAAATTAAGACGTATTTTTTTAAAGAAAATTACAGCTTTGTGACCTGTTTATCATTTCTGAAAACTTTAATATTTCAATGAGTCGCAAAAATAGAAAGACATTGTTTTTTTAATTACTTAGTTTGATGATAAGATTTACATCATTTTGCATCACAATGAAAATGAATGCTAAAACATTTACGTTTACGAACGTGTTAAATGTTACAAACACAATTAATAATATTTATACCGTTAAGCTTAAATATATAACGTACAGTCGACGTTTTTAAGGAAGATAAATAACAAATCGAAATTTTTAGACACCAAACCATGGGCATCGGTGGTTCAGTGGTAGAATGCTCGCCTGCCACGCGGGCGGCCCGGGTTCGATTCCCGGCCGATGCAAGTTATTTTATAAAAAATTACAAGTTAAAACCCGTGAAGAGATAGTTGAAGAAAAAAAATAAACACAATTATCTTCTCTTTCTGTCTACACATTTTTAGATAAAAACAGTATTTGTTTTGACAAAAAACCTTAGTACCGTTTTTCCAATAATATGACTAATGCAATGAAAACTGGCAACTTTGCAAATTTTTTTATTTGCATATATTAAAAATTTAAATTCGTTAGCGTTAATGGTTCAATACCAAAGCAAGGCATGTTTCGGTTTCGGACTTCTTTTTTATATTCCGAAATCAAAATGTTTGGAAAGTAACGGTTCATTTTTCTAATTAGAAAGTTCATTTTTTTTTATAAAATGCAATTTTTTGACAAAAGCAAGTTTTGCTCGACAAAAGAGTAGTAGTAGTAGTAGTAGACAAAGAAAGTGTTATGAACATATTTTGGATCGTCTTGTCGATCGGCAAAAACATGAGGCAACCCCCACTCTCATAGCGCCCGAGCAGGGACTTGAACCCTGGACCCTTGGATTAAAAGTCCAATGCTCTACCGACTGAGCTACCCGGGCCACGAATTCCCCTTCACATAAATAACTTTTATACCAAACAATAGGTATGCTAAGTTTCGCTTCCCATTTGCGACAATTAGAAATTTCATGAAAGACCTCACGATGTATATATGACACTATTAGCTTAAGACTTCGAATTGATTTCACCATACCCACACGCTCACAACCAACAAAGCATTCTTCGACCACAATACTTTAATTAAATTTGGATGGTGCTATGGATTTCCCCTAGCACGCCCAAGTTCTATAAAGGTTTAAAAGTTTATTAGTTTAATCCTTTCAGAAAGTTAACGCTTTTTCTTGCGTTAATAGCGATTTTGAGGTATTTTAAGTATAATAGCTCTGGTAATTTAGTTCTATTCAAAACTTATTTACATTCACATCACTGCCGTTGAACTTACATTGGATAACTGTTGCCAGCAGTTGGACAGAATAACTGATGATAACGTTTTATACATGGCACACCTTTGATAACATCGCCTCGTACATCTAAGCCCAACGCCACTGATAAGGCGGTCCACCATATCTGCCAGAAAAAGAATTAAAAAAAGATTAAATATATGTTTCTAACAAAAGCAACGCTAAAGAAGAGAACTACTGTCTAGACGATGTTTTTGTGCTTGAAATCACAAGTCTAATAATAAACAGTACGTATTGCATTGCACATGGCCACAGACAAACAGTTACTTAAGAAAAGAGTACATTATTAACCCTTTCCACTCCTAGTTCAAGTGTGTAATGAAAGGTAATGAGTTTCATTTTGAAATTATTGTTAGGCAAAATGGGCGGCTTGGAATCCGATAGCTCCATTTAAAAACAAAATTGCATAATTTGGTGGATCTGGAGTCATGTATGTTTTTTGAACATATGGTCTTTTTTAAAGCATCACCACAAAATTCTACCTAACTACTTTTGGGATAACAAGACTCGACATTGCAACTATTGTATGTAAAATTATTAAACTTTTTTTTTTCTCTTTTAAGTAACATTTTACAGACAAAAAAGCAAAGAAATGCAAACTGCAAAGAGTTAATGAATGACTTTATTGGAAAAACAGCGGTAGTAATTAGTAATTCAATTTATTTAATTATCATGCTCTCCCTTACCGAGTTTCTCACGTTTTCATTTTAGTGCAGATTTCCAATTTGAAATGTAATTTTCTTAAAGAATAAAAAAGCACCAGAATTTATAGTTTACTAATTTATTCTAGCAAGTAACGATTTCAAATATTCTGTGATAATATCATTTTGCATTAAACCTACAAATAATATTAATTCCTTTTAACGCCTTAACGATTGCACAAACGATCTTCGTCTGATAACTACTTCGAAAAATATTTCTTTAATTTATTTAAAATTATCTCTGAAACCTCAAGTGCGGTAGAGTTTTTAATAATAAAAATAATAATAATATTAATAAAAAAAAAAAAAAAAAATAAATAAATAAATAAATAAATAAATAAAAGCCGAAAGCCTTAGATGCTAGTGCTTTTAAGACTTTAGTCTTAGAATTTATTCTCTGGCTAAATTTAGATAATAATAATAATAATAATATCTCTGAATAACCGTTAAATGTTTATTTGTTATTATTTACTGTTGGCGAATATATTTGCCGATTAATAAGAATAAATAAATAAAAAGCCTATACACCACCCTACAGTTATTTATAAAACGACTTTTCAAAATGAAGTGTTGTAGGGGAAGTGGCCGAAAACGTTGTCCTTGGAATGAATCCGTGTTCAACAGAGTTTTTCTCAAAAATTGCGTCCTATACGTTGAACACAAAATAAGGCAGACAGATGGACAGACAAGCTTAAATACATTCAAAATCACCTTCTTATAATAAAGGTCCTTCTGGATACTGCATACATCTGTACAAACTTAATATACCTTTCGCACGACAAACGATGCTTGGTACAAAAATAGTTCGTTTCAAATATCATTTAACCATAAGTCTTCCTTTTACTCAACTCTCCGTCTTCACTAATTAGAGCAGTAACAAAATAGAAAATTTTTTCTAGCATAACAACCTTTGCAATGATTTTTTGTATTTTGTCTCTCTTAATATTGCCATAAATTATTTGCATAGATATTTGGAAGAAGCATATGATAAGATATGATAATGTGACTTAGAATGACCTTTCATTATATAAAATAAACTGATTGCTGCTTTGAAATATAAACGATAAGAAAAATGGAAAAAACAACAAAATTAGATTTGAAACGAAAACATTGGAATTATAGACTGGCTGGAGAAACTAACGACAACCGTTGTGGCATCGGTGGTTCAGTGGTAGAATGCTCGCCTGCCACGCGGGCGGCCCGGGTTCGATTCCCGGCCGATGCAGGATTTTTGCTGCGGCAGATAACTTTTTTTTAAATCCTAAGTTTATATAATAAAATAAAATTATAATAAATTTATTTATATAATAAGTTCCATAAAAGAAAGGAACTTTTTTAGCAACGTTTAACAATCAAATCAATCGATCGATAAGCGATTTACGCCATGTCCGTTGTGTAGAATTAGTATGCTGTCCTTACTTCTTTCTCTTGTCTGAGTATGCTTCTATCTAAATTTTGATCCCGTTATGGCGTCAAAAACTCATGTACAGCAAGAAATTCTTACCTTTCTACTTTCTAGTCTCAGTAAGCAAAAATTCAAATAAGCTGAAGCTAAAATATGTAGGTTGACCAGTAATAGGCAAAAATTCAAAAATAGCGCAGTTGTAATTAGTTGTAATTATCTCTTTCTCTCCCTCTCTCCTCTCCTCTCTCTCTCTCTCTCTCTCTCTCTCCCTCTCTTAATCTTTCACCTACACTTGACAGGCATTTTTATTTAGCTACAATACTTTGACGCTATACACACTTCCCACATGTCAGAAGGAAGCGTTCAAGCAAGTTATTAAAACGAACTTAAACATAACCTAAAATTTCTTGCAGTAATTAGCAGAAAACAAAAATGAAACGAAGAAAAACGATGTGAATCGAAAACAATTTTTTCTACATATCTGCCCTAGTTATACGAACTTTTGTTTTCTTTTCATTCATTTTATAGCAAAAGCAATATAATGCATAACAACATTGAAGACACTTGCTTGGTCAATTGTCGTACGTTTGTAAAGATATTTCCACTCTTGGGAGTCGCTGCAAATTCTTTTTGAAATAATTGTCTTTTTTATGTATACCTTTTAAAGTCGGGTGTCTTATCATACTCATAATAGCCTACGTTTGAAAAAAAAGTATGAAGGAACTCACTATGTTTTACTAAACTTAGTATCGAACATTATTGCGGCATTCGTGACGTAGAATACACAAAATATTAAACACGAGATGGCAAGTAAAAATTGAGCACAAATTTGAATTTTAAAACTTAACTTATATTTAAAACTCATGTTATTCTCTCTTCCTGCTATTTTTTGGTGCTTATATCCTTCTTAAGTAAATCAATTAAAATATTTTTCTTTGTTTGTGCATATTTTGGAGTAAATTATAACTAAGAAAGTGATTTTATTTGAAGTATAACAACTCCATCATATATTAAGAGGACGATAACTGTTTGAATCCAGTAGGCGCACTTACACAACTAAAAGCTAGCCTTTCACTTTCAACGGTTAACATTCAACTGGTAAGCAAAAAATTTTATATTTCTATTTCGTAGTTTTTATTTTGAGAAATATAGCAAATGCCAAAAATATTTTATACCCATTAGCAGACTCCTTAACTCCACAACTCTGCTCTACTTTCTTGCTTACGCCGAACTGATCGGATATATACATCCCCGTAGCAGACATTGCAAACGGCTGTTCAGGTATTACCAGTTATATTATCATTAATAATAGTAATTACAACTGAAATAAAGAAGCAAAGTGACATAGGATATGACCGTGCATTGTTAGCAGTGTACTATATGTTTAAAGTTACAGACAAAATGTTTCGTTTTTTCTTCCCTCCGCAAAGTGCTTATTAACAAATGTATGACTCTTAAGCTTATTAAGTCCTTGTATTCTCCAAAATACATGTAGCATCGGTGGTTCAGTGGTAGAATGCTCGCCTGCCACGCGGGCGGCCCGGGTTCGATTCCCGGCCGATGCAACTTTTTTTCGGTTTATTTAGTTATATTACTTTTATTATTTTTGTAAAATTCTGATCATATTTTCTAAAACGCAAAGGCAACTTCCTCCAGCAAAAATAAGGACAGCGAAGCCAAAAGCAGAAACTTCATTGAATTAAAAACTATTCTACGCAACTTTCAGCTTCTAATATTCGAGTGCATTATCCAAATTGGTCCATGATTGAAAGTACACATATTTACGGTTTCCTTCACAGTTACGAAGGATATTAATTATGGCCCACACTACTTGTGGTATAAAGCATACTACATTTTTGCGGATGTATATAACACCCAGAAGGGCCTTTTATTATATTAATTTCTGAATCGATTTAAGCATGTCTGCCTGTCTGCCTACCTGACGTGTATATTTCTGCGTTCATCACACAGATGGCAATTTATGAAATATTTTGCTGAAATTTTGGCCCAAGAAAGAATCCTAGTGATGGATTGAATCGGGCCATTTTTACAGCCACTCCTCATATAATAAAAAAAAATGTTCGAAAAATTCTTTATATAAAAGAAAATTGAAATTTTCGAATCAAGACCTATATTGAACCCTTCTTAGGTAATCGTTCCTAGGAAAGGTAAGCCTTCATGTAGCACAATAGTCGCAGTGAAAATATTTCTACGATAATAGTCAGATATCAGGATCGGTTTTACCATATTTAAATCATCTGAGTCTTGTCTTTCTTGTACCCCACCCCTTAAAAAAGTTCTGATGGAAAATAAACCTTTATGTGGCAAAAAGGTGCATTTTTTAATTTTTAAAATTGCTTCGTAATGGTAACTTGACATAGACACTACGTCTATGTTTGGACTAAGTAGGTCTCTCGTTTGGACCACACACCGCATAAGCGTACTCATGGAAGGTAAGCCTTTGCATAGTAACCAAATATAGTTTGTAGTATTTTGTCACGGAAAAAAAAGCAAGAATTGTATCAGGTGGGATGGTGTAGGGTGTCATATGGTCAGCCTTACTCGACTATAATATTTATATTTGTTTTAAAATCACTTTGAAAATTACTTACAGGTATTTGGACTAAAGTACCGTTGTTTAAGGTGGGATACGAATACAACGGTACCACTGGCACAGTGTTGTTTTTCAATAATATGGGTCCTTGTATGGGAGTCACCGTCGGCATAGACGACTTCTTGGCACCATCTACATAACGAAATGAAAAAGAAATAAATAAGATTTATTATTAGATTGTTGCACAAACGGAAGCATTGACTGCCACGTCCCATCCCACGCAAAATACACGGGAGCCCATTCGTGGAAATTTGCATTTAAGTTGCAAAATATGACAATTATTTGTTAGCTCGACGACACCTCCCATAACTACTGCACTTAATATTGTCAAGAAACGTACAAGAATTTAGCGGGTGGCAATAACCCGCTATGAGTACCTGATAAAGTGATTTGCATAACGTAAACGCTTTCCATAACATCTGGCATTAGACATCTGCATATGTTGAATACATGAAGTAAGCTGACTAATAAAGTGGAGGATAAAAAAAAAAATTTAATATCCCCGTACTGGCTCTTCTAAGGTACACCGTGGGTCTTTTTATCATCAAATTTAGTATTATTTTATTTTTAGTTTTGCGCAAATTTGCCGTAGTAGAGAAATATTTATAATCATAAGCAAGCATGCTGCCATGCTATGCCTCTTATATAGGGAGTTTTATTTTCATTTTTATTTTCCTTAACTTCTTTATTTAAATTGATCGAAATACTCTAAATTTAAGTGTGGAATCTTCTTCAGTAACTGTGTCAGCTTTTTTTTTTTTTAGCTTCATTCGCTTGGCATAAAAAGGTCAGCTTTCACTTTTTATGATTTCTTGTCATTTGTTATGCAGGACCAGCCCTTTACTTGAAAAACTTGTTCCAATTTTTCTTCTTTTTTTTGTTATTTTTTTTTTTTAATTTTATTTATTTTTGTAGAAAAAAAAGGTAATTTTTTTTGTAATTATTTAACTCATCAACAAAGTAAACTCAAAGTAGCAAGAAAAATATATTCGTTTTAGAGTAATTTTGGATACGTTACAATAAGAAGAAGGGGAAAAATGAAAAAAAGAAAAGGAGGGAAAAAGAAATTTTTGAATTAAGAACATGCAAATTGCGTTATTATTAATTATATAATACAAGAAATTTCGCTTTCGTCCAAATCTGCACCAAATCAACCACATTTTCAAAAGTTTGTAAATTTTGTAAACTTAATTCGCAAATGTATCTATTAGAAGTAGCACAAGATTTTATTCCAACGGACGGAGGGACATTAATAAACTTTTTATTACTAACTACTTTTTACTACTGTTTCAACTACTTCTAGGTTTCAACTTTCCATTCCTCATTTTGGTGATATTTAGAATTTTGAAAGCCTAGGCACGAACAGTCGGACAAATATTGTTAGTGCTTTCATAGCTTGGATGTACGAACAGCTGCTCGGAAATTTTTTTCGCCAGTTAGCGATTTTAACAATGTTTTATGCCCATGCACAGAGAGACGGACAATTTTCTACTCCAGTTTCAATGATGTTGAGAATTTTGAAAGCGCATTCATGTACAGACACGGTTGGATATTAATAGATTTGTACGCAGTCACTTTCGTTGCATACTGGATAAGAAATTCAGCATACCGTGATCGTTGTGCGCTACACACGAAAATATTGCACGTGCTCATGATTCGTTATTACACAATAACGTTTAACAATTAAATTTTAAAAAGTTTAGTATGTGACAGAGGCAAAGTATATATGTAAATGCATTTCGCAATATCTCAATATATTGTTACATTTAATTTTTCGCACGATGCTTGGGAGCAAACATATAAACCACATATATATTCATTTTGTCTTAAAAGCGTTTCTAACATCCACAATGAGAAGCTCCACAAATGCCGTAACTTATATATATATCCTTGATCGATCGAGGTAAACCCTTACCGTACGTCTCTCCATCTGCCCCTGATTGTAACGTCGGTTGCAAACATTCTTTTGAGCTAAGCAAAAGCTAAGATCTCGCTTTCTTGCTTTTTAAAATAAAAAGGGATTGATTTGGAGAGATTCGGTTACAACCGACTATAATTTTCTTCCTTAGTTGATTTTTTGCTCTTTCTTTAATCTCTTCAGAGAATGTGAATCTCTCTCGATATTGAATAAGACATCAATCTTTATAGTAAATAATTTATCACCAAATTTTCGTTCGCTAAGAGATTAAACAAACCCATAAATATCTTACCCTCTCTTTACAAACAGATGGTGGCAGTTAATGTTTTTTGCAGAAACTAGGACAAGCAGAGATATACAACTGCATCGAGTAACAATTTTCCGCCGACTAAGAACATGGACAGAGTCACCCATTCTTCTGAGAAGATTTGAATAAAATTTTTCTTTCTTTCAATAGATTGCTTGGACTTTGCCTTTGTTTGTGGCATACAATGCATGCATAGTTGTACAACGTGCACCATTACGTTTTGGATACGTGGGATGAAGCTCATGTTTAATGAAATGACTTCATAACTAAAGACTACTGGATTTGGTGTAAAGGAAAAACCTCTAATGTTCTTCAAGAACTTTTGCAAAAAATAACCTTTGGTTGTGGTTGGGCGGACTACAAAAGTCATTTTTGAACATGAAAACGGCGTTGCAGTTACCCTCGACGGCAAATGCCTTTCTCTTATCATCTCATCAACTTATTTTCGCGTCGCAACTACTTTCGAATTAATCCGTAAATATCCTCCGACGCCTCTTATAACCTACACTACTTGTGATGTAGGGTATATTAAGTTTGTGTGGATATATGCGACATCTAAGAGGATTTGATATAAATACAGCTTTTTTTAGACGGCTTGCTTGCTTCTTGTGTTGATGAAATTTGGTACACTGAAGTGTTTTGGCCCAAGGACAAACGCTACTTATAATGATTAGATGAAGAACTGCATTAAGCAAGTTGGTGTGGGATATTTAGTAGGGGGCCGTGGCCGACTGTAATGTTTTCATTTGCTTTTTTAATTATCAATTGGCTCTGCCACCTTTTACACGCTCTTCATTATACTTGATCGCTAGCACGATGAGACCCTAAAATCATCTATTGGGAAAAACGACACGATATTTTTCTTTTACTTCTCATTGTCATAGCTCCAAAATAATTCGTTCACTAATAAGTAATTTATTTATATTTTCTTTTTTTTTTGCTAATCTTTTTTAGGATTTTTTTTTTTTATATTTTATCTTTTATTTGTTTGTTTAATTAGTGCTTAGGCACACACACACATGTTAACTATTGAAAAGCCTGTGAATCATATAAATTTTACAGTTATGACTAATAGAAAAAATGCTCAGAATTAAAGCCGGTTTAATTAAAACTACTGCTATTATTAAAGAAAATAAAATTGCATGTGTATGCGTGCGTTTATGTATGTTTGCCTACATGTATGTACGTACATTTTATTATGATAATATTTTAATAAAAAAAGTTGCAAATGTTTCAATATTCCCACCAACGGAAAAGACGCGATACAACGGGAAAGACACTCACATCTAAGAGATACGTCGCATCGTGTACTGTAGTGTAGACGAGAATCTTTAATCTCAAGCCAATTAATTATATGCGAGTCTGAAATACGATTTACTTAAAGGTTTTTTAAACGAAAAGTTTGAAACGAATCTTTGGCGCTCATCTCGCAAACAAAATCTTTCTTTTTGCTGTCCATTACAAAAATTCAGGATTAGCATGTCAATCCTAAGCGAAATATAACTTTCTTGATCAAAGCTGATCAATGACTTCACATAAGAAAAACATTTTTTAAATCACCATTGAGCACACCATTGCAACGCATGAAGGGATCCTTAAGAAATGTATTCCTCCGATTTGCGATTGTCCATAAAATCGTGCGATTAAACCTATAACAGATATAGCTTGTGAATGCTAAGACCTTTCTAGTAGTCGAAGATTAGTTTTCGAAGAATCTAACTCCACGAAAATACCTAAGGAACTTAATCTCAATGAAATATTTGACCTTAAAAGTTGCTAAGCAAACTCTCTAATCTGTTTTAAAAAAAGAAAAAGAAGAAGAGTCTTAGTTGCTAGTGCTCTTCCTAGAATCTATACACCTTTGGTTTAGATAACTTCTGTTAATAATACGTACTGTTGGTTAGCGGTCCGAAGCGCGTTTGATTTCTGGAGATTCATTAAGAACAAGCCTAACTATGATATGATTTTTGATTCATTAAGGACAAGCCTAACTTTGATATGATTTTTGATTTCAAAATCTTTACGATTTTGTGAATCACAACAAAAAAAGCAGCGACAAGTGAATGAAAAAGAGTATGTTAGGTCTGACGAGCTTTTCTAAACATAAGCAATAAATTTGTTTTTATAATAAAGCAAAAACACAAACATTGCCTCAACATCATCATATCACGGCAGCTGTTAAATAATTTGTTCTAATATTGAAAAACAAAAACGATTTTTTGCGCTTCTGTTTCTTATGAAAAGTAAACGCAATGATTTAAACTTTAGTTTTTCAAAAGCGCTGTTACTTATAGGTATTAATCATGTTTGTATTATTTTCTAGGTCTTTTTTTTCCAGGTTAATGGAAAACGCGTGCTTAAGCCAAATGTAAGTAAATTTTATTTAAAAAAAAAAAACAACAACAAAAACACTTTATATATATTTCCCCTAAAGTAATGATCATGTTAACAGGGCATGCACGTACACCACACACATCTTATGACGAAAGCAAGCACAACATTTTCGCCGTTTAACATAACAACTGAGCTGAGCTGAGCTGAGCTGATTTTATGTATATTTTTCATGCAGTGACGTGTAATTGTACATAAAATAGACAAACAGTCAGACTGCTTGACTGTATTTACGACATAAACGTTTACATACTAGTATGCAGACACTTTGTTTGTCTTATTCTTTATTCTTTATATGCGACAAAATTGACTTCTCAGTTATTCAGCGGAACGATTCAAGGCAATCGAGACCTTTCATTTTTCAGCTGAGTTTTCAAATTCAATTTTTTCTTTTCATATTTCTAAGCTTACAGCTTAACATTATTATTTCATTTAAATATATTTTTATGCATGAATCTAAAGAATACTCCAGCCAGCCAGCGCTCTACTTTACGTAAAAGCGTCACAAGCAAAGACAAGCATTTTCGTAAATTATACCTTAACCAAAATTATATACCCCTTGATGTGCACAATCTACAATTACAAGAAATAATATTAATAAGAATAAAGGTGGTTTAGACGACTTTTTAATACCCTACAGACCTATAAGTAGATAATTGATCATGGAAACTCTACGAGACATTCGTTCTTCGACGTTCATACACATTTTTCTTATATTTTTTTGATGAAATCATTCTAGAATCACTGTCGCAGCCCACTTTTAAAATGACACGAGATCACAGCTTGAAAAAAGCGCTTGTTCGCCTATTTTTTTTCTTTTTTTTTTATGAGGAGAAAATTTGCAGAATAACAATATGAAGAGGAGCTAAAACGCGTACATTTTGGAATTAAAAAAAAATGTAGAAAAATATTAAAAAAAAGGGGAGCACCGCAGACCTTTTTGCTAGGCACTACCAATTCAAAGGGCTCTGCGGCAATCAGAGCAGCTGATCCAAATGCGGATTTAAAGAAAAAAAAAATTCATTTAACATAACTTCCTATATGTAGTGAAACACGTAGAGGATTTTAAAAATATAGATATTTGTGCGGTTGTCGCGTATTTGAACGAAAAGCTGTAATTTTTGACCAAAAAAGCATTCTGTTATTAATAAAAAATGTTTACATTAACTTATTTCACTTGAAAATACTATAAAAAATTCGGATGAAATAAATGAAACATGTTTCGATAATGTTGCTTGCGTGTCCCTTGAGAAATGCATTTAAAATTTCAAATCCGCCCATATAATGCCGTATAATTATGTTTGAAACATCATATATTTCGACCATTCAAAATTTTTCCCCGCCCACAATTACCTTTTTATGTTATTCTTTACTATTTAAGGAATGATTTAAACGAATAAAAAAAATCCGATCTTACAATCATCTGCGCGCTTAAAGAGCTCTGCAAAGACTAAAATATTTAGTAGTTCAACAAGGTAAAGTCCGATTCACAGAGCACAGAGTGGACCTATGGCATTGTCGTGAACGACGACAACATCTTTTCTATCGATCCGTTGCCTGTGCTTTACCTCAATTACGCGTTTTATTCATCCGACCGGGTCACCCTTTCATGGTATTACCTAAGGTGGACTCGGCCTTATTGAGATTGTTCAAAACTGTTGTGTGGTCAATGTTTAGTCTAGCACTGATGTCATCAGACGAAAGGACACTGATCTTCCACAATTTTTATGAAAAATTGTATTGATTTTATCAAACGATTTGTAACTTGAGCACTGTACGTCTCTAACATAGAAATTTCCAGAACGAAAATGAACAAACCAATTGGCGATTGCGAATTTTAATGCAGTATCTTCGCCATTGATTTCTTCACATGCCTGCCAAGCGTGAAATATAATAAATTTTTTTTAAAAATCTTATCCCATTTTCAAGACGTAATTATTTTGTTCAAGTTAAACAAAAAAAAAACTAAAAATATGAAAAACTTCTTAGCTGCGTTTCAATACTCCGTAGTTTCATTTCAAACACCTTTCTGAAGTTTTAAATTGATTAAACTTCCCTAAGTTGCATCTGATTTTCACAGTCAAAGTTATTGGGAATTAGATGAAAATTAAAATTAAAGACTTCCTTTTGAAATCAGTGCAGTGTGTGTCGGAGTTTTCCAGATAAGATTTGCTACAACTTCTACTTTATTACCCCAAGAACTGCAGTCACTATTACAAGCGTATTGATTTTTGAAGAGGTTTTATCAGAAAAAGTTTTACGTTTACGTTACGTGAAAACTTTCCCAACATACAAAGGGAAACTTCAGAAACGCCATAAAGAACATACGTTGATAAGCATTAAAAGTTAAAACGAGCTAAAAATGTCCATCTGTCCCTTAGTTCGTCTCTCCAGAAGTCCGCTGTGCCATCTTCGAATTTGGCAAAAACATTGGACACCCATACAGTACAATTTAAATTAGGAATAATTCTTCTTCTTCTCTGCGATTTTTACTCATGAACCAAAAAAAAAAAAAAATGGAAAAATCACCCACGCCCACGTTCAATAGTCCATTTCTTTTCTTTTTAATGTCTCTTAAGAGAAAGGTGTTAAGTTAAAAAACCTCATAACCTGCAACAAAAACTTCATCTAAAGCTTTTAATTTTAACGGCTTGGCAGAATCCTTAAAAGCTACGGTCCTTTGAGTAAAGAATTTTTTTGTGGAAATGCTTTCAAATGAATACAAATTCTTTCTAAAAATATCTGTTCTTGTATACGGGGAGTTGGATGAGATATTACCTGGAAACTTTTCAGCGGAGACTTATTTCACACAGGTGGAGCTTTTTGAGCGCTTAGCCAGAAACCCAAAATTCATTTTTTTCTTTATACTCTAGAAATCTCAAAGCAGTAAGTAAGGTAGTAATCCATTTGAAAAAAAATTCTCAAAAATTTACATTAACCTTCCCTCTCAAAGGGGTGAATGTCTCTCGTTGCCCGCAATTGTCGATTACTCTTACTACCCATAGAGCAGGCTGATCACTTGAGTAGTCTTCTTGCTGATAGCTGACATCCTGACTATTCACATTGGCCTGTCGCTTTATAGATGTGAAGAAATAAGTGAAAACTGAGAGTTAACTGAGAGTTGAAGCAATAAGAGGAAGAAGAAAGAAATGAAATTCCAATTTTTTAGATAACAAAAAAAAATATTCAATCGAATATCAATGTTCAACTGATCATCAATCTTTAGTTAAACTCTGACGAAAAGAATGAGTTGCTTTCCCTTTCATTTTCATTTTCATTTCTTTTTTTTTTATTTCAAGCTCATCGGTGTAGAAAAATGAAACTTAGAAAAAAACCAAAAAATGTGACAATTTTTAAATAAAGAAATTCTTTACATTTAACGTATTGCGATCTTTATTTGATGTATGATCTCATGATCCCCATTGATATCCGACATTTGTTTGCTGTTAGTTATTTTTGTTTTTAATTTTTTTTTTTATATATATTGACAACAGCTTTGCTATTATCCAGCGCAAGAGAATCTTTTTTTTTTTTTGTTTTTATAAATAATGAGTTCATTATAATCACTAGAACTAAATGTCTGTACATACGTACGTAATGGATACTTTTGTTCCGATAGTACTCTTTTGATTGATGGTTTCGCTAATGCGGTTAAATGCAATAATAACAATAATAATAGTCGTTATTGTCTACTTTGTCTCAGTTTGTGCTCGCGTCGAATTCACACCATTACTAACGGCGTCCATACACCATTCAATTCGATTCGTTTACAGTAATATTATTAACTGAGACGTTTGTAATATGTAGAGTATTGTTTACTGTTCTACTATGAATTTTAAGCGTTAGACAGCTTAGTGTCTAATTGAAATCTGTGCCCATAGTACTTTTCCAGATTTCCTAATGAATTATTTTAGGGAACTTGTAAACAGATATGGGAAACTTTTTGTTTTAATTAATTCGTGACAGGGGCTTTTCCCGTTTTACGCATAGTAAGCATTAAACTGTCTTGGTTCTACTTTGAAAATCGTTGAATGATTAACTCCTATGAAAATAGAAAGATGCGAGGAATATAGAAACAAAGCGGAAAATATTTAAAAAGATTTTTCTCTAAAAATCGTAGAAAAGGGTGTATGCAGCCAGGGACGTATGAACAGCTCATATTTCACTAGGAGACCAAGCAGTCTTCTCTGGAATAACCGAATAGAAAAGTATTCTGACTACAAAGTCAGTTTGAAATGTCAGTGCGGTCGCAGCTACAAAGATGTTTAGTCGTTAAAGGTTTAACGCTTACATCAACCGAGTTGCGGCCACTGCCTATCTCTTTCCCTCTCCCCCTTAACCATAAGTCTGTTACACCTATAAGGGCTATCCACTGGCCACTGGTGATAGTCATATTAACAACAAACAAAACAAAAGAAAATGTCAGCGGTCCCCTGAACTTATTTACAGAACAACCTCAGAGCGTTGAAATAAACTTTTTCACATAATTGCAGAGATTTGTTAAGATACTTGAAAAAATATTTGAATGATTTTTTAAAAATAAAACTGGGACACAGTAGCTCTTCTTCTCTCTAGAAAACCACCAATTATTGATTATTTTTGGATCGAAAATTTAAAGAAGAAACCAATTCAAGTTTTAGGCAGGGGTATGATGGACTCACCATTCTTGAATATTTAAAGAACCTTTTAAAATCACATAAAAAAATGGCGAAAAAATATTTCATAAATTATCGTTTACACCTTAAAAGTGTCGTAGAGAGAACAAGATTAGAAAAAAAAATTTATTTTTATTATATAACACCGAGATAGACTTGGGATAGATCCGTCTTTTATTACACCGATCGATTAAGAAACACTTTCTGAGTCGATCTAAACTTGTCTGTATGTCCATTTGTCCGCCTAATACTTGTTCATGCATTTTTGTGTTCAACCCACAGGTGTGTCGACAACCCGGTATACTGACGTGTTTTGGCCCAAAAAACCATGCAATTGAAAATTGACCGGATTGAACCACGCCTCATTTTGAAAAGTCGTTATATGAGTAACTGCATTGAGAGAATGGTTGTAGGGTATTTAATGGTGAACCGTGGCCTACTAGAATATCTAGAATATTAGAGATTGGATTTCAGCAAAGCAAAGACAATAAAATGCTGCGATTATATTATCAGGAATTTTTTATTAAAGTTTTTTTTCAACTATTTGCTATTTCCTTTTGCAAAGGATTACATTGGAGTAAGTGAAACAAAGCTATGAGTAAAGCTATGTGGACATAAAAATAGTGCAAAATTCAATATCTATCGAAACAATTATGGTAACTAAAACAATTGAAAGTTAGATGTCATCTCTCCATTACTCACTCACTGCCACATATCACGCGTAGATCGACAAAGTGAAAAAATAAAAAAAAATAAAATGTTTTTTACGATACTAATAAACAATGTGCTCTTTTGCTGTTTTTAAAGTTTGTGCTATTTGTTAGTTTTATGAATCGTAAGCGTTAGATATTAACGCTAATAAGAATGCAGATTTTTCCCTCACGATAAACTGACTTAAACTCATTGACCTTATCTTGATGTGAATGGAATTGAGCAAAACTTCCTTAAACAATTATGTTAAACGAAAATATGTCGAATCTGTACGAGTATCGATCGCTATCTCAAAAGTCAACTCACTAAGCCGCTACTTGTGTGCTTACGCAATACTAACATTTATTTAGGAAATTCTTCTATAATTTTCGTAGTTTTATAAATTTTGTTGTTGTTGTTGTGCGTTTTTATATCTTATATTAAATTTATGGCTTAGATGACCTTTTCACACGCGCTCATTAAACTTCATTCAATACATTGTTGAGCTTTTAAAGACACTTTTCATTTTCAATTATTTAAGAATGCCATTGTCAATCTATTTCGATTTGATATTTTTCTCTATCTTCTCGCTCCGGATCGTTTCGTATCGTTTTATCGAACATAATTTTACTGTTGAACAAAAGACTTAAGACACAAACTTGCTAATCATTAAAAAAATTCAATTGAGGTTTTTGTTTCTTTCACCTTTATTAACTAGTTCGCCTTGATCTTGAACATCATAATAATCATCTTCTTCGCCTTCTTCCAGATCATAATCCAATACTGCATGAACTTGTGTTCGACCACCTTGACCGGCTTGCACTCTTGTAAAACCTGGTGGTCGCTCAGGGTAAGGCTTATTGCCGTCATTGTCAGAGCTAAACGATGACTTTTGTACGGCGCCTTCATTAGGTGATTTATTAACATGACTCTCAAGATCGGGGGCATTTGCCGAAACACCGTAAGCTGGTGTTTTCTTTTCATGCTCAAAACTATAATTTCTGTTTGATTGGGCTCGAGGTGTTAAATTAACCGCCGATGTACGTATTTGATGTTGTTGTTGTTGTTGATGTTGTTGGTGTTGTTGGTGTTGTGGCTGTTGATTTGGTGTATTAAAAATATTAAAGTATTTTTGTTCTTGTTGTCGGTGATGAATATTTTGCGACTGCTTTTGAGTCATAGTTGAATAAGAACCTTCACCATAACTGCGTGTATTGCTTGCAGTAGTCGAGCTGGCATATGAAGCTGAAGCTGAAGATGCGATACCAGTTTGGAAAGCATTTTTGTTAGTAGTTTGTTGTTGCGTTTGGGTTTGAGAGTCAATGTGACTAAATTGCACCTGTTGGCTATGATGAGGAAATTGCTGTTGTTGTGGCACTTGCTGAAATTGCGTATTTATCGCCCCCGGTGGTGGTATCGGCGGCAAATAAGTATTTTTTCGTCTCCCATTGCTATTATTCTGACTAAATTGATAGCTTGTTGCTTGAGGTTGTTGAGGCGGTGCGTAGGGATTATTTTTATAAATATCTGATCCCGGCGGCGGCGGTAAACCGTCATTTTGTTGCTGATGCTCGGCCGGTGAATATAAAAGATTATTGCTACCTGTTGCTAGCTGTTCATGAACTGGATGTAAAGGCGATACACTTGGACTCCAAGGAGCCAAATTCGGCGATAGGTTACCAAAAGGTAATGAAAAATTTGTTAGAGCCATTTTTTTAATTTCTTATGTTGTTCTTTCTACACGATTCTTAATAAACTTTCGCTTTATATGCAAGCACTAACTGTTCTCGATTTATTTTTCTCGTTACTTTTGTATAAATTTTTAAATATCGAAGAATTTTACCGTCGGTGCTTTTGACATTTTATTTTTTCACAATATTTTTTCAATTTTTGTTTCGCAGACTCTTTAATTACTGTAACACTGTAAACAGGCTCATATATGCAAATTACATTGATAATGAAAACAACACAAGATAATAATAATAAAAATAAGAAAAAAAAAAAAAAAAATTACTTGAAACACTTCTGGTTTATTTTAATAGATTCGCTTGTAAAACGCGCGCCTCTTTCGTTTTTTAGCAGCAGAATTGCTATTAAAACTACTTTAAAACAGTAAACTAAGCGCTTGCAACGGAACGATTTGATGAAAAACAAATGAATGAAAGCATTTGACCAAATAAATAAAACAATTTCTGCTTTCGCTCTTTTAACTAACAATTTAAGTTATTTCTTAAAATGAATAAGAAGCATAAACTTGTATAAAAAGAGGACAAGTTTCTCTTTATATACTAAAATATCTGTATAAAAAATGTAAACAAATCCGACCACTCAACGCTAACAGAGATAGGAGAGAGAATATTTGCTGAACGTAACAGTGCTGCTAACGTGTAATTTAAGCGATTTTTCTTTAAAAAAAGCAATCATTTTCAATCGCAATTAGCTATAATAAGTACACCCAATTCTCTTTTTACACGATCTTTTTTACACGAATTTGATTTAACACGAGTTCAAAAGAAAAAAATTTCTTTTTTTACACGAATTATTTGGTTTTAACACGATTTTGAATATTCCAGGAATTTATGAATCCCAGATATAATTTCCAAAGTGGAAATTATTTTTTATAAAATATTTAATGAATTAAAATGTGTAAGCACGAAGTAAATTAAGTGAACTCTAACAAGCACTTTTTAATATTGTTTACACCTAATTCTCCTTTTTACACGAATTTTTTTTTACACGTATTTTTTAGGAATGTATCTATCGTGTAAAAAGAGAATTAGGTGTATAACATTTTAAAGCGATTAGACCGACGTAAGTCACCATTAGTTATTAACTTATTTTATTTACTTCGTCTAACACGCGCAGCAAAAAATGCAGAATGCAAATGAAAAACGAGAATACATTCTTAAGCAAATTATCGAATGCGACAAAAAAAAAGAGAAAGCAAGCAAAAACAAGAATCAGTGCGTTATAATATTTCTCGACAAACGGTTATCTGGCTTAAACTGAATTTTTTTTGCCTTTCTACTAAGTTTTAATTATTATATCTTGTGCGCACTTGGCACGCCTAACATCTTTCTTATTATTATTATTTTTGTTTTTTTTTATTTCCTCAAAAAACCAATCACTGAGGGGATGTCTCTTAATCGTCTAACCCGAAGAAGAAGTGAAAAGAAGTGTGCCCCCGATCGGTATGTGTTACGCCTTAACCGATTGAACACTTGCTACAATTGCAATCGCACTGAGATTTGAACCCGCGAATATTGACTTGTTAGCCACCTTGTCTTCGTCTTCTTATTTCTTATTTTTTGGTTTCTACTGCTCATCCTATTGCTTTTATCCGCCAGAGTAGGTAAAGGATTTCGACTAACAACTCGATGGTCGTTGATTTAAATCCCCAATGCGTTAGAGATTTCAATTAAACCGATAACTTTAGACTTACAACTTATTGCTAACTGTCGCTAACTTAATTATAATAATTATAATGAAATGAAAAATTTCCTGAAATGTAACTAATGGGATAACTGCCCATAAATGCTACTACCTATACATATCCACGCCTATAAATATTTTAAATAAGGAAAATTGATCAACAAGATTAATTGTCGCGAAACAAACTTAACAATGAGAAGAAGGAAAAGGTTATAGCTCTTTGCTGAATGCGGGCAGTTCATAGTGATTGTCCTTAATGAATAAGAAAATGTAGAGATTAAGGTTTCGAAGTTGCAATAGGAGAGTGACTGTATTTACATTCTTTGACTTTCAAGGTGGATTTCAAAATTTTACAAGGCTCTCTCTCTCTCTCTTTCTCTCTCTGGTAGCTACCAAGGGAACATGGAAATAATTGTCACTTTTATTATATATTATTTTTTTTATTATTATTTTTTATTATTTATTATTTATTATTTTATTATTTTATTTATTTTATTATTATTTATATTATTATTATTTATATTTTATTATTATTATTATTATTATTTATTATTTATTATTTTTTTTATGATTTATTATTTTATTATTTATTATATTTTTTATTTATTTATTTTTTATTTATGATATTATAAGAGATTGCAGCGCTAAATAATTCGAACAAGAGAAAACATTAGCTTAGCATAACGAAACAAAATTAATTAATTAATAAGAGAAATAAATTAAAGGTAAATCTAAATTAAATAAGAAACTTGAAGTGAAAGTAACTCAAATTAGTTCAAAAGGTATTGATTGAGAAAAAAAATGTTTTTTTTTTAAATTTTTAAATTCAAATGGAAAGCTATATTACTCATAAGCAAAACACAAAAAACGCTAAAGTCGCACTATTGCAAAGAGCATTCGTTTCCTTTTGTATACAAATTTTACTTTGACGGTCGTTGCATAAGAAACATACAGGAAAGTAAATTTTACTCTCAGAAATAGAATCTTCGGTAACGACTGTAAAAATATGAAGGCCATGGAGGGTTTGATTTCGAATAGAAAATCGATCCGACACATAATCTCTAAAGGCATTTTATACAACGCTTTATACAAATAAATAAAAAATTTTCTTACTCACGCGTAGTACGACACTTTTGAGCAGAAGAGAGACATTTTTCTAAAACCTTTTATACTCAACGCTTTGATTATATTGTCTCCTCTTTCAAGACACAACACGTAGGCATCCCGTCTCACTTCACTCGCTTCGCCTTTAATCCTCATGTCATGTGAATTCTTCTTATCCCAAACAGCTGTTCATAGATATCTATAATAAATAAATCTCTTCAGTTTTTAAACGGCTCTCTTTATTTCTCTTACAGAACCTAACTGTTCTTTTCCATGAACGTTCAGTTGATATATGCAAGAAATCTCACATGATCTGAGATAAGGGAAAGGGAATTTATTTACATTTCGCAATATAATCTCATCTTGTGATATTTTTCGTGTTTTTGTTTATTCCTTGGCTTAGGGGCGGGGCGAAATTTTAAACGTTTTAAAAAGATCGGAGATCTCGAAGATAAACGTGGAATCACATTACGCCTATTTAAAGTGCCTTGAATAGTAATTAATTGTTGATGAAAAATATTTTAAACACAATCCTACCACGCCCACAGAAAAGTTTAAAGTCACTAAATCAACTGCGTTGTGCTTCCATATAAAAGAGCGCTTTTTAGGAACGCTTGGCTGCAGTAACAGTTTGTCTTCACTTTGCAGTCAAAAAAAAAGGAAGGAAGGAATTTGGGCTAATAATATAAGAGGCGGTTCGAAAAATAGACCAGATAGAAGGTCCAACTTATGTGCGATTAGCTTTTATGTCAAATATGGGCCGACTTCCATCATAAAACTTTTTGTCATATAAAAGCATTAACGAGTTTATGAAAATAAAAGTGGGTCGACCAAATCCATTTTGAACATAGTTCTCCCTCGAATCGACATACGTCAGCATCCCACATGTCGTCAAGAAATTTCAAAAATAGCGAAGTTGCGAGTGAGTACAGGAAGAACATCTAGACAAAGATCAGACGGACAGACAGACAGAGAAATAAATTTAAATCCCTTCAGAGATTAATTTTGAATCAATCAGTATGGAAAAATTATAACAAGGAGATGTTCGTCTTAAGTCCTTCTTGGTGTTATGGTTATTACAAAGTCCATATAAACTTAGTGCACACTGTAGTCTGTACCTTGCAACTTGTGCAAGATATAATAAAATGAAATATTGGTTTGTTTCTCTTTTCCAAATGCCGCATTTTTTCCTAAATAAGGTCAGAAAAATGTTCTGCTTATGCTAAGTAAGTTTTTTTTTTCTTTGCACTCTTTGGCATTCATTGTCTGTTAAGAATTTTCTTTATCGTTTCAATATTTCTGAATAAGGAACTAGTTTTTTAAATCCGTGTTGACTGGCAGATTGGACCGTTCAAAGTGTGTTAATTTAATACGTATGACACCTGTTGTTAAACCTTAAAGCATTGCGGTTTGGGGATTTTTTTGTTTTCTAACAACTTTTCTTAGTATTTTAAGGGCAACAGTTTTCGCCATAACTAAGGAAGCGTTTTAAAAATGGATGAATGATTGTAACATTTCGGCGTATAACAATCCGCTACTTGTTGTGTAAATAAATTAAGTGATTAAAATAAAAACATCATTCTTTAATTTTACATCAAGCAGGGAGATCTCAAATCGCAACGCGTTTAAGGTGTTAACGCTATTAATGGCCTTATTCTGAGCAACATCATATAAAGACATCACAAGGACTTAACATTAACTCTTATTATAACAAAATTAATATGGGAGGGATTTAGTGCGATTTAGCGGCCACGGAACACCTTAATTGATCCAAATTAAAAAAGGTGCCATAAGAAAAATGAACACTGTTTTCTTTTAGGGCTTAGCGTTAGGCAACCAGTCACAACGGCTGAATATGGCCGAAGAGTACAGAAAAATTTTTCGTTTTAAGCTACAAATACCTTACTACGCATGCAGTTCAATAAAACTCATACATTCGTACAATAATTCCCGATTCGGGTAATACTCAAAATGACTCAAAGCAAAGGATAAAGAAATTGTGATTTGAAAACTGTTGGCATAGAATTTTGATCGTTACGTCAAAGTTAAAGTGAAAAAATTCCACCAAAATAGCCCCAAATGGTGTATACAGCCCAGGGCACATAAATAGGAAAAATTTAAACCAAATCTTTTGTCTCTGTAATAGTAAGAGGATTTTATTTGAAATCTTCTCTTTTCTTATTATTTGTGAATTTCACAATCCATTGAAGAATGTCATGGATCAAGATCAGGAATGTAACAAAGACTCTCTATGTCTCTCTATGGAAAGAATATAACAAAACGTTGAGGATATTTAGTTTAACAAAAAGGAACCATAACAAATTTGAAAGACCCATTAAACCGAAGTGAATTAAGTTTTAAATGGAAGATCCGGTATAGGAACTGGAACTCTAGAAAGGATATTGTTAAGGGATTTACTTTGCTCACAAAATGTAGGTCATCGCGACTAGTTGTCACTAAAGAGCCCCGAGGCTTTAAGACAAAGAGTCTTAGATTGATATTTTTGAAGTATTTCAATATTCCTGGAGTTTCTGGCTGTCCCTCCCCGCAGTTGCACGCCATAGATAACTAGGAGGGTAGCCTTGTATAAAACACATTTGTTCCAAGTTGGCAGCGTTTTTGGCCGCACGTAGAAAATATTTACCGTTATACCGTTTTCAGTTTTGATTGCTTTGTATGCTAAATTATTTGGTGAATTTATTAGGAAAGTTTTATTGCGCTGAGAACTTCATTGAAGAAATTTTATTGGCTCAAACAAATGCATTGTCAAACCGCTCTAACAGATTGAGTCTCACAACCGATTAAACTTGGAGATGAGCTATGGAGAATTTGCGATTATTTAGTGTTTAAATGTTTAGGCCTTTAAATCAGACCAGCACGAGAATAAATTTGTGATTTGTCTTTGCTTTTGTATTATCTTCAAATTTTTATTGATTTAAAATATCGCTTATATGCTCAAAGCAAATTGTGTTTGTGTTTTTCAGGTGGCAATGGGTATGTGCGTGTACGTGTGCGTGTGTGTGTTACAGAATGCAAACCCCTAAGAAGTAAGAAAGAATAAAACCATGCCTGCACCGGACGATGGTGTCATCCTTACTTAAATTATTGGTGTCGGCAGACATATGCATGAAACAATATCGTCTGCCACTCTTTATGTACAGATCAAGAGCAAATGACATTTTAATAATAATCGTAATAAAAAAGAGGAAAAAAAAAGAATAGCATGCATGTGTGGGTAAAAAAGGCATTTGCATGAACATGTTGCTTTAATGTTACATTAATGAGAGAGAATCCTCTATACTTGAATACAAATGAATCAAGGAAAAACGACTCCTTCCATTACCAAAGCCATTGTTTGCAAAAGCCAGCGCGACGAGTTCAAGATCTGTACAGAAATTGTGAGCAAATGAAAATAACTGTAAGTAAGAATAACATCACACAAAATGATAACAAAGTGGTGGTGGGCGGATTTTGCCTTACACATGGCCACCAGCTTCCTAAAGACGTAGGAAGGTTTGAAAGGAGTCGAAGCTTTCAAAACAGGCGTGTCAATAACTGGTGATAAGTTTTGTCAATCACACTGGCGGTTTTTTATTTAATTTCAGGAATATTTCTTGCTAATGTAAGATTAAAAGAAGAGCTCGCCGTTTCGTTTTTGTTTGTTTCATTGTTTTATTATATAACATAAAAGATTTCCCTTAAGTACGAGAAAATATAACTAGTTTCAGCTTTTCTATATATAACTTCTTCTTCTTCTGGTTGTGGACACATAACATGAGTGTAAGCTTTGTATAAATTTTGCTTCATCGCGAATATGGTGATTGACCGACCAGTTGGGTAATTAATGTTTACCTGCATATTTTTATTTATTTATTTATTTTTTTTTTTTTTTCTATTTCTATGTCTTTTATGAACTTTTCAAGAACTTGACTTTCAATATTTAAACAATTTTTCCAATCAGTAAATAAATATATCATAACTTATATAGACGACCGCTCCCATATGGCCTTAAAATTGCAAACGCAAGACTGACCGTTGCTTACGCCAAATGTTACAGTAACAATAAATTAACATACAATCATGTAATAGTTGTGCTATTGCTACAAGTACTCCTATGTGTATGTGTAAATATGTGCAAATATAGTATAAAAAGTAATTAAATTTCGCTCTAAATCAATTTGAAGGAACAAACAGCTGCAAAAGCTTTACTCATGCACCAACAATTTTACATAATAGCCGCAAGGAAAGTTCCAGCAGGAAATAATATTAGCTTTTAGGTTTTCTTTTTACCCCTTCTATGGAAAACCTTGCTTTTGTTGTAGCTCTTCAAAAAAATACAAGAATAAAGAAACATGAAAAAAACTTAAGCTCCGCCAAGACCCACTATTTTAAAAACTATCTACCAGTTTCTGAATTTAATGTGCATAAGTAAAAATCGGCGAATATATTAGATGTTCTTGGCCTAGCAGGCCATGTAAGCGCCAGTTGTTCGCCCTTGCACGCAAACAAAGAACGTAATATATAATCTATACAAGCAATACAGATCTATGCTTAATATGCCACAGCCGAAGAGCAACATATGTAACGTCAAATCAAAAAACCTTAAGAAAGCAAAACCTTTTGGAAAGTTTGAAATTTTGCTAATTGTGGACATGGAAATGATCTCCTTTAAGTTCATTTTGTTGAAGTCCAATGAAGAAGGAAAACATTTAGGTTCACTTCTCTTTTCTCGCTAAAACGTGGTCATCCTATTACACAGAGACGTCGGTGAGCACTTGCATCCTTTACAAATATTTCGCATGAATCTTTTCTACTTCTGTTCTCACGCATTTATATGGGGCATGGAAGTGCGGATCGATAACACACAACATTAAACTTGATCTGTATCCTTGCGCTAACTTTTAGCGAATAATTTCAAGTTTTTCTCACCTTAGAGTTCCAACAGCAGACAATAGACAAACTAACCGCGGAACGGATATAATTTAATTGGCTCAAGACCCATAATCAAATACTTGATGACCTTGATAAGTATTTGTAACACCTTCTGGTTTGATATCTGGTATAAATGACAAGTTATAGCATTTCTCCCATTGTAAGCATGGTATTGTAAACGAGTCGCGGACGTTTTCTAATTTGATCCAACAACATATGTCGAATTTCAATATTTTATCTAAACATGTGCCGTATCGAGGGCTTGAAAGAACAAACAGCATATCGACATAAGGATGGACAGAGGGACATGACTATATCAAGTCAAGATTTTATGCTGCTCATAAATATGTTCCCAGCGGGACAGCGGAGGATAGTTCAAGTCACAGCAACACAATAAAAATATTAAAAATGTAAATCAGAATATAAAAACTTTTTTATTGCCATCGTAATGCCACTGTTGTATTATTATAAATACCAAACAAACACTCTGGCCGCTAGTGTTTATGTACAACTTAATCTATTTTGTCATTTTATAAATTAAATCAATGAGTTAAAAATTTGAAATCTCATCTATTTTTAAACGATCAACGTATAAATTTGCATAAGAGCATAATACCAGCCACTAAAGCTAAGTAGATCATATGCATTTAATAAGAGATATAAAAACAAAAAAAAGAAAAAAAAAATAGAAAAAAAAAAGAATAAATAAATAAATATAATTAACAATTATGACCATGGGTTGTGCATGAGAAATTAATTGATATAAAATGAATATAAATTTATTGCGCTCTATATATATATATATATATATGCATACATATACATATATGTATATATGTACAAACAACTATCGGTCACTCTGCCTCTTAAACAATAATTTATAAACCGTCACAAAATGTGTTTTTAATTAACGCAAACATTCGATTGGTGTCAATATGCAATAAACATTTGAAAGCGACCACAGCCTTTAATTACAAATAAGGAGAAAAATCATTTATTCACACATCTGGCGAAAATTCAAAATTCAAATCATATGCATTAAGTAGGTCCGGAAAGGAATTCCCTAAACTGTATCGGATCTAGGCGGCTACCTGATCATATCGTTAGCTTAATTTAGAATTCAAGTTTGGTTGTATAAATGGTAATCGACCAGTGTGTTTGAAAGATGTGTTCACACTCGAATCGAATGTTAGTTAACAGAAAATGGCAAAAAAAAAAAAAGGAAAAAATCGAAAGACTTAAGCGACAAACTTTTTACATTAACAATAAACTGAACCGATTCGAGACAATGATAACTAAAGCAGGCGGAAGAATTTTAAGTAAGTAAACAAAAGCGATAAGCGAACATATGCCAATGCGAAATGTAGCGTACATTGCACGATAACAATAAACATGAAAATTAAACAGCAATCAGTTTTTAAGCGGATAGTCTTAACTACTAGTTAGTTCGTCTTGGGTTAATTTCTTTGGGGTAAATAAACTATAACAACAATAATAATAATAATAAAATGAGTCAAGAAATAGAAACGGACTTTTGCCGAAAGAGCAGATGCTTTATAGAAACAATAGATGATATTATGGCCGGATGCACAAAAGTAGCTAACGCAGAATAGCACACAGAACAAGACCAACCAGATGTGCAAAATAGTGCATCAAGCACAGGCAGCGAAACACAGTATACAAACGCCGTAAGTCCCAGACTATAAGTACCAGCCAGCGTTAGTAATAGGGAACGAGAAAACACTACCACGTACTAGGATAACGGAGATGTAATAACTGACCGACCACTTCACGCCAATAAACCGGACACAGTCGTACTAAATTGGCAGAACAAGACGATCGATATTGTCGATGTTACAATTCCGCTGCAAAACGTACAAACAACCAAATATACGGAGCTGGCATAGCAAACGAAAGAAAAATTACAATAACTCCCATCGTAATGTCATATACAGGAGTAGTACCAAAATCGGGAATAAAAGGCTTAAGGCATTTAGGGTTATATACTGTACTGGAGAAGGCGCAGGTGTTGCCATATACATCGAACTTGACACACGAATATCGGCAACACCAGCTAATTCGAGAAAATTACCGAACAGCTGAGCCCAACCCCTTGTCTTAATACACCCAAGCAAGGATGAATTCCCAGCCCCAATGGCTGAGGATTTTAGAAACTCAATAATACTAATAATAATATTAAAGTTAATAAAAAAATTGTGCAAAAAAAATTTTTTTATATCAAAATATAATTTAAATTTTGTTAAGAAATTTTTAAAAATGTTTGGCTTAATGAAACAAAAATTTAATTCAAAGAATGACAGCGCAATTTCAGCGATAATGAAAATTCATTAGACATATAAGGCAGCATTGGCATTGCTGGCGACGGTTGCTATTGACACGCTTGACACATTTTATATATTCTAAGATTAAAAAAAGTTCAAACGTTCAGTTTTATTAATCCGTCAACAACGAGGATAAGAGCAATCACATCTAGTCAATGAATTTATGACTTTATCGGTTCTTTGATATTTTACACTTTAAACTATAATCATTTACTTAAACTTAGGTAATAAAAACGACTTTATTGAGTTTGAGTTTTTTAATTATGCATTTGTTTTATTAACAGACAATTAATAATAATAAATAAATATATGGCAATAAAAGTTAATTTTGCTATAAATTCAAAATTAGGTTTATTTAAAAGTCATTAAGCTTGATGGTGCCTTACGCTGATTTCTTCTTCACGCCCCACATCTTAAGCAAATATAATTTTTAATAGCTGTTGATATGTCGACCGCGGATCGGACATTGACTTAATCGATAATTACCGATAGTTCATATGATATTTTTTCATATTTCTTTACGGGTTCATTCAACCTTTTCAAGCGTAACTCAGTTCAAGTTTCGTTGAAATGAAAACATAAGCAAAAAAGTGCTACGTAAATTTTATTTATGTAAGAAAATGTCCATCAGATTGACTTACTTAAACCGATCAAAATTCTATCTAAACCCTCTAAATTTACCATCAAGCCATTTATTATTTACAGATCTGAAGAGGAAGTTTTGTGACCACTTTTCCCACCTTGCCGTCCGTTAGCCCACATTTCAATTAATTATTATTACCTTTGTTATGTAAATCGAATTAAACGCAAGAACTATTGATAGTCGCGTATTATTTGAAATAAAATTATAAATTACAGAATATCTTATGATATTTATGCAGAATCATTCACCCACACGGCAATGAAAATTACGATTATTTAAAAAGAATTACTTGCGAATACATTTGCTCTATATATTTTTTGCTTGATTAAATGAGTTGCGAAACTCATTTAAAAAACAATAGCCGCGATTTATATTAAGGTCCGCTAGACTTTTAAAAATCTGTATAGAAAACACTGTAGAAATTGTTGCTTAATGAATTTATTTTCATTAAATTCATAACGAAATCAAATACGTGGACAATAATAAGTCAAAACAATATCATTATTAAAATGGTTTCGCGATAATTGATTTCCATAATAATATTAAATATTAATATAAATGAAAATGTAACTTTAACGTTGGCAGCGTTAGTTCAAATCGATTTTATCAACGTTTTTAACGATAGATTAAATTCAATTCAAGCCAGCAAAGAGTACAAATTTTATATGTGTGTTCCCTACAACCCTGAACATTTGATTAGCAAAAAAATTAAACTATTTTCCAAAATTCTAGGCAACATTTTTATACCCATCACTACAAACATATGTAATACCTAAAAGGAAGCTTCTATAAAGTACATATAGTCTTGAGCAGCGTGAAATTCTGAATTGATATAGCCATGTCTGTCCGTCTGTGTGGTGTTTGTTCTTGGCACTCTCCTGGTCGCAAAAATGAAGATATCGACTTCAAATTTGGTAGAAACATTGGAAATCTTCGCACGCAGGTTAGTATTGGAAATGGACCAAAGTGGTCAGAGCAGACGCTCGCAGTGGAGCAAAAACTGAACACAACTCAGTTTTTCCTAACAAAAATTTGTGGGTTTCTATTCGTTTCTCGGAAATTATAAAAGTTAGAAGGTTAAAATTTTCCACATTTACTTTGCGAAACACTCTACTACTTAGGTGAAAAAAAGGATAAAATCGCCCATGCCCACACAAAGGCCCAAGTGTTTGTTTTTTTCATTTTTTTTTTATGCTTGTTTATCATGGGGCAAACAAGACCGAATGTTTAAAACTATTTTATACACTCCTCTCCTATATTATCTGCCCAAAAAGGGGTTAATTTTAAAATGAATCCGATAGACACCACGATTACTTTTTTCTTAATAATATCAGCGATATGGGTATCAAATAAAAGGACTTAGAGAGTAGAATGTGCAAAGTATAGTGATGGGTATGTGAGATTCGGCCACCGCTGAGTACAAGTTTCTTCATTGTTTCTGGAAGGAAAAAACACAATTTTCTAAAGAACTTTTTCTCTTATCTAAGGCTATTCAAAAAGGAAGGAGAAATTAGCCGAAACAATTACATATATATCACGACGGCTTTATTTTATCTTTGAACATTTATCGAACGATAACTTGGACGATATGTGGTCTCAACAAAAGGGTGTATTTCGTGATAGAATCAATTAAGAAATTACGAGAAAAGTTGAAAAATCATGTACTATCCAAAAATGCTTATGTGAGCTTACCATCAAGATCATGTGATATAACTCGATTAGACTTTTCATTTTGGAGATTATGTCCGAGCATTGGCTTACTACAACACAACCTACTTCAACACCAACTTTCTCCTTTTTCACCAAATTTATTCATGTTCATGTGTCAGGAGTCCAGAGACGTTCATATATATAACAAATCATTTTCAAATAAAGTTGACATAAACCAATAGCTAAAGAAAATAGAAATTCATTCTGATGTCTGTTATTATTTAGTTTTTATTATAAATTAATAAAAAAGGACCCAATTATTTGACAATCGTTTGTGATCTTTAAGCTTTGCACAACAGTAAAAGTTATTCCGCCTAAGAGGTTTGGATAAGTCGAGTCCTGTGCCAAAACGATTACTCGACCTCATATTGCAAAACCCGTTTAGGGAACGCTAACAGCACAGAACTGGAGCCTGTTATCCTTCCCGCTCTATTCCTTAGACATCGTTCTTCATGTTTCACACTCCTCCTAAACGCAGACTTATTCTGTCCAAGCTTGACTTCGGCAAGACCAGATGTCTCTTTGAGACGAAAACCGTAGTATTTCTACCTTCTAATATTCAACAAACAAGCACACAGACCAGCCCACCCTTATAGGGTTACGAAAGGGTTAACTTTCCTTTATTAACAGAAGGGTGGTCGCAGATAATAGACAATAAGCGGTACAACCAGAGAGACTGAAGGGTGAAATCATTTACTTTTTAAATAGGAGAGTTACGCACTATTGTTCCCTCGTCCAAAATCGTTTTGTCGTTTATTTCAACCTAACTTAACATTTAAAATGTCATTCATTTAATTTAAAATATATTTTTGTATAAAAGTAAACTTTTCGAAGACTAAAATCTTAAAGCATCTAAAAGGCTATCGATTTTATTGAAAACTCTTGCACTCTCGCACTTGAGATTTGAACCCACGATCATTGAGTTATTAATCGGCACATATTGCCTTGTCGGTCATTTTCTCTTAGCAGAATTTCCGAAACAAAAAGTAAAAAATCAATAAAAACAATAAATAGTCAAAATGATATCGCTTTGTCTGATTTAAGCCAACCTTGAGTTGTGAACGTAGAAATATTCAAAAGTTTTTTTTTTGTTTATTTTTTTTTGTCTTTTTTTCAACGTTAATGAAAAGTTCACAAAACTATGCATATTGCACGTTTACGAAAAGGAAATACCACAAAATAACATTAGTGTTAGTGACAAATTAGTCATAGCAAGAGTGAATAGCAAGAGGTGTCGTTGAATTTGTTATACATTAAATCGGTTTAAATCTCTTAATCAACATTCAAATCTTTGATATGAGAAAATTTCAATGTGTGGGTGTAAACTGGGTGTAATACAACGTCAGATTATATTTAGGTATAGGAACAAAGTGAAAATAACGCATAACAAATAGCACATAAGGAAAAATACCTAACAAAATAAATATTTGAGACAAGAAATGTGAAAAATAGGAAAGCAATGCAAACAGACAACCATACATAGGCAAACATGAACATCTGAGAATAAATTAAAGATTATAAGGTCACACACACACACACACACACGCGCGCGCGCAAAACTTCCACAAATCAATCAAGCAAATAAGCAACGGATTAAAGCAAAAAAGTGTAACAATCATGACAACTAACAATTGTTAAAAAGCGAAAGCACAGTCACAAAAAAGGTAAACCAAGCACTGACTGTCAATCATTGAGTTTGAAAATTGGAAAAAACGAAAAAAAAAGAAACAAAACAAATTCTACAGAAATGATTTAAGGCACACTCTGTTACCTGAGGAGCAATAAAAACAAACAAAAGACTTCGAACAACAACAACAACAACAACTTATTCAATAACTCTATACGAAGAAGTTCTTCATTCTCCTTACAATCTTTTTAGCTTTTTCTTAAGGAAACATGTCGTCGACGACGTTTTACAATTTAATGGATTTTTATATAAATAAAAATTTATGACAACCAAAGTAAAAAAAAAAAAAATAAATAAATAAAATAAACAAAAATCCAGATCTCACTATTGCGTAATAAATTTTTCATCACGTACATGTAATCCAAAGCGTAACCTTCAGGAAATAACCCTTACACGCCGAGCAAACCAAATATGTCGCTCTTTTTAAATAACATAACTGTAACGATATAAAAGCACTTTATATATAGAAAATAAATTGCTTCTCCTTGCACTTGCTGTTTGTTTGCCATTTCAGTTACAATATTCGCTTTGTTGTTTTTGCTTCTGGCCGATTTTAACATAGACCCGCACAACCTATTTAACATAATTTTCACGTTTTTAACATAGTTATCAGGATCAGCATCAATTGCGTTCAACCTATGATTTGAAAGGAGCCTTTACTTCTTCTTCTTCCTTATGACTGCTTTTACTCGCTCGACGAAAATTTAACAAAAAAAAAAAAAAAGCATCCCAAAGGAAAGCAACTTAACAGGAGAACAAAAGGCAATGTTTGCTGTGGCATAAGGTAGGTGCTAAACTCAGTTTAGTTATATGCCTGTTTGTCGCATACGGTTCGAATAAAACTGACAATAAATGTTAAAAATGCGACCATAAAATAAAACCGAAATATTTCCAAAAAATAAATTAAAGCAATTGTCAATAAATAGCTCGTACACCAATCAATTAAAAATGTATTAATATCAGGACAAACAAGCCGTACAAACTGAGTGAGTGAGTTATAATAACAAAAAGCAAAATAAACAGCCTGAAGCAGCCTACAGCGCTTTACGAACATAAAGGCGGACCTTACATTTATTGTGTGCGTGCGTGTGCGCGTGTATGTATGCGTGTGTCTGTGTATCATAAAAATTCATAATTCATGTGACAATTAATGTATTGCAGTAATTTCATGTTTACGCGTACGCATAACATAAAAGCCATGCGTCGTCAGACAACTTTTTTACTGTCTTTGCCCGCTTTTCGTTGCACACGCATACGTACCTATGTACACATACTTACAGTTAAAATGCACAAAGTAAATATTAACAAAAGTAAAAGAGTATCAATTAAATAATTACTTCAAAGTTTACCCACGATCTTCGTCCATAATACGTTCGATACTACTACTATTTACGCGAATACGTTTTATTTGTGTGATGAGTAAGAGATTTTAAAAACATACAACAGAAGAACAACATAAGTCCGGACAACTTTATGGCTTTTAATAATAAATCACAACTATCAGCTTAAGTGCAGACGCGGAGAGGTTTTCAAAACGTACGAGATTGCGAAAGTATTACAAGTCACATGTACACGAAATGTCGTACGACGTGACATCACATTCGAAATTTCGTTTTTTTTGCATTTAAAGAGTAAAAGTATGAAATAAATTCAAATTCTCCCAAAATATTGGAATAACAGTCAATTGAGTGGGCTCGAGTGGGCTAATCTTCACAAATCGAAAATTAGGTTTTGTTTTTTTTTTTTTTTTTTGCAATTTTTAAAAAAAAAATTTAAATTTTTTTTTTTTTTTTTTTTCCTCTAAAAATTTTTTTTTTTTTTTTTTTGGCAACAAAACTTACTGCATGGATGGGCCGATGACAACAAGTCTTAGTCGCTCGAAATTTTACATTAGTTCTCGTACTGTTCTGTAAATTTATCTTTCATTTAACGCACGATCGCAGCTGATTTGGGCGTGTTTGTAGGTGAACGCCTATACGTTGGCTTATGCGATGAGTGTGTGTAAATGTTGCGATGATGCAACGTTTTTCTTAGCGAAATCGAGAACATATAACAGCGAATTCAAAAGGTAAAGGGAATAATTAATAAGAAAAAAGAAAACCTGCACCACGAGTACTAATTACGTTGTTCCAACTGTCATGAGGAAACTTTCATTTTATTCGCTTAATATTCTTTGATACATAGATGCAAGACAAATATGAAAGGGCAGGGAGAAAACGTGAAAGGAAGAATAGATGTTCGTATAACGTCACATAGCCATGCGGTTTCCAGTGGAGACAATGAAGTTAACTAACCCTAACTCGAAACGTTGCCACAGTGTCATGTAACGGACAAGATTCAGAAATGGTCATCTTAATCCTAGAGTGACACAAATTAATGGAATGAGCAGAGAAATTCTGCGAACCATACGAGTCGCCCCTAGCGACAAATAAACATCGTTGCAACAGCCGCCTAACATGCTCTCTAGCCCTGTTAACGCTTCTCTACTCCGCAGATATCCAGTATAGCACGGCTATGGAAAGAAGAAAACCTCTTCCGTTAGATTCGTTCAATTTGTCTGAGGCTAACCTACACCGATGAAACTCTTTAGCTTTTGGTCAACATATACATGCACAAGCAATTAATACTAGACGCATGTCCACTTGATTTCTCTCAACTCATATAACAGCCTT
The DNA here is from genome assembly GCA_000688715.1 of Glossina pallidipes. Classification (NCBI taxonomy): domain Eukaryota; kingdom Metazoa; phylum Arthropoda; class Insecta; order Diptera; family Glossinidae; genus Glossina; species Glossina pallidipes. Next base: position 128,741 of record KK499895.1, read on the forward strand.
GATAAGTAGGTATAAAAAGAAGCATTCGGTCAATTAAATGGATAAAAACGCATAGTTTTCACACATTGACATACTAAGGTATTTTCAAATATCTAATACGGTCCAATGATACTAAACTAAGAGTGAAATATTTTTTATTAATTGTATGGTATTTTCTACTTGTTAAGGCCGCCACCACCGAAGAATTCTGTTTGTTTAACGGCGAAATGGTTCCATTTTGCATTTTACCATAAAAGCGAATGGTTATATAATTTTGATTTGAACCAAGGACCTATAATCCGCCAATAAATCGCTGAACTATCGATAACATATGACGCATGAATTGCATCTCTAATAAAACTTTAGCTTCATGGCGTGCGGTCTATCAAAAGCGACGTTCATTCCAGAAAACACTTATAAAGAGATACAAAATTGATGAAGAGAAAAATTTCTTTGAAATACAATTTTCTTGTTTCACGTACTTTCGATCGTTTGTTCACGAGCTGCCGTGGCACTACTTTTATCAGTTGTTGTTGTTGGAAAATTAAAAATAACTGTTTTTCGGTGATGCATTGACTTTACACAAGATCGTACGGACGCTGACGGTGACGAATGCAGTGGACGTTCAGAAAACGCTCCTGGAAATTATTCGCGATAATCGAAATGTGAAGTTCTAAGAGATAAATGACATCATAGGGCGTGTATTCCCTATCTTGAACGGAAATTTGGACAAGCGGGTGTTGTTTCCTAAACGAGTGCAAGGGCTTACTCACAGCAAAAGAAGTATGCCATGTCGTAGCCGAGGGTTACAATGACATAATGCATGAATGAAATTCGAATTACTGTCACACCCATCGTATTGTGGATATGAACGACTGACAATCTCATCTACATTGAACTCTACCAACGGTTGTGGTGATACGATGCTAGATGAAACGAATGCTTCTAGTGAGATCACCATTCCCAGATAGTAGATTAGGTTGGATAGTTTCCATGTTCTAACGAAGGATAAATGCATTCAAAAACAAAAGTAACATCAAATAGCAAAAAGTGGAATTTTATTTCACATTTCATTGGACATTATATGACATTAGTTTAGAGAAGAATTGCCCTGATCGTATCGCTGCTGAAGTAATCTGGTGAATAAACTTAAATTTTGCAGTGACAAGATATATTACGTAGTCCCGAAATTGAAGGAGATATGTATTATCAATTTAGGCATATCCGTCCTTCAGTCTCTCGTCGTAAGGCTGACGGCGGCGAAAATAAAGTCAGTGATAAGGAGCATGTATTACGTAAGCGCGTCCACTTCTACACTATTTTATACCTGGGTTTAAGATGGCGTCTTGCATGTATTTGTCTTTCAAATATTTATTTAGTTGTGGTTGAGGACAAAGCACGCATTCGTTTATATAAAGTAACGTTTAATTTTGCTTTTTTGATTTTAATAAAAGTTATATCTTAGCTTCAACTAAAACCGAAACAAATTTAAACAAAAAAAAAAAAAATATTATTAAAAATTCTAATCGCCAGACTGGGCTTGGTTTGGCTTAACTGGCGCTTACCGCTAATCGTCTGAGTTTCTTTTTTCTTTGTATTCGCAATTAATTATTTCAATTTTTAATTGGCTAGAAAATAATTGTTAATAATTAATACTCAGTTACAGTCGTTCTATACTTCATTGTCGCGAAATTAACTCATTTATAACAATTCATTAAGAGCTAAAAAAAAAAAAAAAAGGAAAGAGAAAAAATAAAAATAATTATAAAACAAATCAACACAAGTTACTAACAGCGAAACTAAAGCGCTCCCTAAGTAAACTTTTCCATCCCGTTCAAACAAAGATAGAAGGAAATCACTTTATATGCGCACGAGCTTAGAGTTACGTATTTAATACAAATACAAAAAAAGTTGAAACATTTCAAATACTCTTGATCTTGAACCCCATACCAAAAGCTCCCTAAATTAATAACATAACAATAAAAAGACACAGGCATACATAATCCGCTTTAATAATTTGCAGACAGACAGACAGAAATCTTGTTTTCATATCGCTGCTTTATTGTTGTTTGCTGTTACTTAAACACACATCATACAGCGCATGCGCATGCCCATGCGATTTTATGTAATATAAGGCAACGCGATCGTTAAACAGATAACAATTCATATAAAATTTTATAGGAATTCTTTTTTATGTTTAAAAAAAAAAAAAAGAAAAAAAAGAGTTTTTTCCAACTCATACAAAATTGTTGTATAACAAAATGCCAACACCCTCGCGTCGACTTAAGCAACTGTTAAACTAATGGTCAATAGAAACACTTTGATCGATAAAGATATTGTATGATTGTATCATACTTGCATATATACATATGCCCGTCCGTAACACATAATATTGATATCAAGTTATTAACATATTGTTGGTTTTTCTTCATGGCATTCAAGTTTGGTCAAGTACTTTTCAAATAATTCTAAATGTAGCATATATGTATGTATGTGTGTATGTAGTATTCATTGATTAATATTCTTTTGATGAATTTCATTAACTCGTTCTTCTGGTGAAGATTACGCTTCAAAAGAATTCAAATACTGTGGCAATGCAGCTCTACCCTCTTAACTCTAATCAAACTTATTTAAGGCTTTCTCATCCATACAAGCGCAATATTTGCATCCTGTTCATCATATTTTGTCAAGGAAATAGTTTGCGACATTCTGTCGTCGATAAGGTCGTGAAAAATTCTTTAAAAAAAATTGAAAAAGATCGGCTCATGCACATTCCTGTCGAACTAAAAATCGACCAAACAATTGTTTTAGACATTTACACCCTATAAGGGTAGAAAAAAAAAGAGTTCAATATTTCGCGGTACGATATGAATTAATATCGAAAAATGTAACGAAATGTGACGAATGTAAGCGAAATGAAATCGCTGTACTGAAAAGGGGTCAGAACGAGATCGCAATCTTAGAGGCATAAAAGCTGCACAAATGGCTGTAAAAAGCAAAGCCAAGATTACCATATTAAGATATGGTAATGCTTTGCATTGAATGAATTTAGAAGGGACATATGCATTATTGTTTGGCCTAAGCCCTATCAGGCGATTATTGCTATTCGTTGTTGTCAACAATTAACACAATTAAAGCGAGCAACTCAGATGAAGCATCCAAAATTGATCAACAGAAATAGGCCCGTGTAATATCACGGCAAAACCAGGAGGTAGACGTTTTTAATAATCGAGCAAAAATGGAGAAATGTTGGGCGGGAACTTTTACAACATTTACAGCATAGGTACAGCATTCACGCCATTTCTCAACATTTCACTACTACTTGTTACACTCACTTCACGCTCCTGTTCACGATGGCAAGCTTATTTCAAAAGATTCCTTCTTACCAATATACTTAACTCACTACTTCATGTAAATTCCTCCTCAATTACTTTCGCAATTTTTCTACAGAGTCTTTCTTGGTTTTTCAATGGAAACCAAGTAAAAGGCATTTCTCCTCAATAACTTAAAAGCAGTGCTTATTATGTTACTTTTACGCCCCAAAAATGCTCATACCATTGGTATGATTGGTGTTGGATGAAATTTTATGAAATTCTTCACTACACATAATCCACTATTTTTATAATTTTTTTTTTTTTAGGCTGAAGTACATTTTTACTTTGGTTATGACTGCATGTGCTTTACCAATAGAATCTACCTTCATTTCCATCATATCATCCTTGAAAGGTTTGTAAACAACGTTGCGTACTCTAGTAGGTGAAGATGGATGCAAGTGCATAGCTTGTTGAATATCAAAAAAAATTAAGGATCAACCCAAGCACGTATCTGGACTTTCTCGCTAACTTGCATCACGTAAATAATTTCAAAAATTAACTCCTTTCTCAAAACATACGAAGAGCTATACAATAAATATGACGATATTCGCACACACACAACATATGTTGTAAAGTATAATCTATACCAGAGATCGAAGATCTCGGCCTTAACGACCTTAACGACCCGACCAGACTATGCCGTAGCTAAATATTAGTAAATAAATAACAACAATAAAAGTAAACAAATAAACAACAACAAATAAAAGTAGTAGACAAAACAACACGTACTAAACCATGATTCATAATATATTTAAATATATGTAATATCATTAAATCTTATACTTTAGAAGTAGAGTTGAATTAAACGATATTTCGAAAGTGAATGAAAAAAAGCAAAAAACGAACCACTTGTTGGTAATCACTAAGTAAAAAAAAAGTATAAGGTGTGGCCACAATAAATGGTGTGAGAGGTAGGTAGTATCTAATTGGCTAACTAACTGACTAACAATATATATAATATATGTGCCCCATATCCACACATACACTTATACATATAAGGTTAAAAAGACAAGAAAAGCTTTAACTGAACCTACATTTAAGCTCAATTCTTTAACATTAAAAACGAACCTCACAAACCCAATTATAAAATGCCAGGAACGAGAAAAGATATGCTAATCGACTTATTCTTAAAACTTTTATTATCGCTTAAGATACACCAAAGTAGTGAAGCAGAAATTTTCCTACATTTCCATTTGTTAGGTTAAACGATCAGTTGCTATAGAAGAGTTAGTAAGTAAATCGGGCCCATCTGCTGGAGTACACACAATAGATCTTTCATTAATTATGGTCATCACTGAGTAATTTGTGGAAAGTTTCTAATGAACTTTGTTGAATCTGATCGCAACTATGAACTCACCGACTTCGAATTTGTTATTATATACACTAACGAGATAAATCATGTGGCTAAAAAAAATAAAGTGACCACTAGCAACTAAAACTGTAGGCCTGGTTAGACCAGAAGTTTAGTATAATTGCTTTAATGAAAATATATATCTTATCGAGCATTAGTCGCTTCTAAAACGAGTCTTCCAAAGTTGGGAAGATTTTGGCATCCACAAAGTTTACAAAGTAAGATTTTGTCTGCAGTTGCAAATCGGAAGAGATTTCCTAAGAATCCATTGGTGTGTTGCAACAGTCACGACAAATGCGTATTCATACAAACGCTTTGATCTCGATTTTAACGACGTTAAGTGAATACAGTGGTGGGACGAGATTAATATTAACATATCATATATATATTTTATATATATATTTTATTCTAGTCAGAGAGTTCGCTTCTGCTCTCTTTAATAGTGTAAAACAATATAAAAATGTTAAAACCGGCCCAGAAATTATGAACAGCTAGCGCTGTCGACTATTTCCGTCCATTTTCTCTTTAAATCGTTTTCTAATACATTTTTGAAGGTCCACCTTTTTTTTTCTTTTTTGACAAAAATATTGAAATGTCATAGATGAACTTAGTTTTCTTGTTCCTTCTCAGCTTGCTTGCATGTCCTATAGGGAAAGTTTGGTAAAGAAGAAGATATTGACAAACTCATTTACGTCCGAAAAATAAAATTAAACCCTCTATCTAATCATCTAATAAGACAAGGGTCGTACATTATATGGTATGGGATGGTAAGTTTTACATTTGCGTCAGTTAATCACAAAACAAGAACCGCAATTAGCTTCCATGTCATCTAAAGTTAGGTTCACTCTAATGAATTATAATCAAATTAAAGCAAGTGAGTGGGAGACGAAACGTAGAAAGCCTAAATATATTTTTTAGAATTAAATAATAATTGAAACTTCCGAAGGTGCAGTAGCCCCAAACCTCCTAAAGCTGCAATTTCCAAGGCCATTTAACTGCAAATACCTCTTCACAAATGACTTCCATGTCAGAAGATCAGTCTCATCTCTTTGCCGTTTCCTAATATTTCGAACAAGCATGAGTTTGCCACACCTTAGCGTAGATGACAGTTTTCACAGCGAAGCAACAACAAATTTAGGGTACATATATAAACTATTCATATTTCGGGAAAATGAAACGATATGATTTTCGACAATTATCCGTTTAATCGTTAAATTGAATTTTTGCATAAAAAAGCCAAATTAATTTTATTTATTTACTTAAGGCTTTTTCAACACCCGATAAGGTGTCGAAGACTTTTGTGAAATGTTTAAAACAGTTTTGATTTGATTATACAAAAATTATAAGCTAATTTTATAAAAAAAAAAAAATCTTAATATAAAAAAAATATATATATATCTCTCCAACATTTCTGATCGTTAAACTTTACTCGATATAACAAAAATTGCATACACATACCTATGTGATCTTAAAAAAGAAACTAAGAAATAAATTCAAAGTCTTCATCTGAATCCAATAGATCGTCACAGCAAGCACGTCTCAATTCACGTGGCGTGTGATTAACATTTTCAAAATCTAAAATATAGGGGAATAAATATTAGCAAAAAAGGCCTATAGGGTTTAATTTGATTGATATGAAAGCAAAAAAAGTGTAAACAAATTAAAATTTAAAAGATAAATATTAAAGAAAACCTTCTGTATCGCCATAATTAGTGGTACGATCTGATATATAACTCGAGTCTTGCAAGACAGTCGGGATGGTATTGGTCAAAGAGTGATTATAACTGATTAGATCATCACTTGAGTGTGAATGTCTACATGGACTAGTAACTGCCGGCCAGTTATTCAAAATAAGATTTCATGAGTAACAGGATATCGCATGCTACCATACCTGCTACAGTAGATTTCCACTCCGAAGTAGGTTTTTGCATTATTTCAAATAATGGTTGAGGACTAGCCGATAAAACCTCTGTTTTCAATTTATCCAGCAATATATCAAAAGCCACACGGGATTTGCACAGAAAACACTAAAGATATTCATAGGTATTATAGGTTTTTTTGTATTGAATGTAAAAAAACTCGACTGACCAGCGCCAATGAGGGATCCATTTGTGCAAAGTTAATTCGACCTGCGTATTTTTGATGAAAAGTCTCGTCAAAATCAATTTCATCCGCGGACGTTTTCTGGCCAACTGTGCCGGAACGTTGTGTAGTGTGTGGATCTAAGTATAACACCTCATCATCAACATAGCCCACAAAGTATAAAGCTTGATTTGGCCTGCCACCAATCATTCCGCAATTGCCCACCAATTCAAAGCATTTTTTAAGCGCGGGTATATAAATCGGGTTAATGTCACTTAAGCCCAAACGCAAGGGTATCATAAGCAATAACGGTTTCCAGCTTTCCTCGTTTTGAGGCTTCTCCAAACAAAGAGCAACTGTTAAGCAAATACATTAATAAACAATGACTGTTTGACGTGTCACGTGATAATGAAATGCTTAACATATGTTTGCAATTTGTCTTTTTTTTTTTTCATTTGGCACTTACTTATATCGTCTATAACTATGACATTGTCCATGGCCACATGTATCACCAAACTACACCAATCATCGTAACGAACTAATTTTCTGCAAAGGATTCTTCTTTATATGAAATTATTTTTGCTTATGCTACAAACACCTACTTGAGCACTTGTGAAACTGTGTTTGGGCCGAACCATTGGCCTACCTTTTTATCTTCTGAATCTCCCATTAGAGCAATTTGATGTATAGAAAAGTAACTTTTACGTGAATCTTCGAAACGATTAACAATTTTCAGGTAAGTGGAATCACGACATTCTGTGCTCCAGAACCAGTCCCGGCCCAAATGCAAGTCGATTAATGCCTGTGCCAAAACCATTTGGCCACATCTCAACATGCAACCCCAACCTTTATCAGTAGTTAGTTGCGGTTCCCCCAAAGGCACGAAACCTCTCCTAAAAAAGGATAACGAAGATAAAATTAAATGTAATACAAGAACTCATAAAAGAAAAAGAATACAATTTCTGAAATAAATTTAAGGAAATACATAATAAAAACCATCACAAACCTATATGTACACCATAACCTCGACTTGATGTCTCGGCGTATTAAATCTAGCTCTTGTACGGCATTGTACTGTTTACCCAAAACCCATACTTTGCTATTAACTTTGGGTATATCGTCAGGTTCGCTGCCACTTCCAGCCACCGCTCCTAACATTCCATCCGGTCCCAAATATGCTTCAAAAACGCTGTCCATTCTAGTACACCATTGATAAATAAAGCAATGAAACGATCGGTACTACGTAAGCGCAACAGATGGAGAAGTCGATAGGCCTCAAGACGTTGAATACCGAGCAATGGGAGCTAAAAGTATTACTAGAACACATATGCTTGGACGAGTCCAAAAGCAGCCAAGGATGAAAACGGCAATCAACTGAAATATGACAAGAGCCAGTTTAACTGACCTGTAATACAATTCCAGAAAGTGTTGTCGGTTTTTCAATTCTAAAAAAAGCATATTTTATTTATAAATATTTCTTTAAAATCTCGAAAATATTATTTACCTTTCCATCAAAATCTAATACAATCCGCAAAAAAGAATTTATTTGATAAGCAATTACTTTTGCTCTCTTTCTTTCTCTGTCCCTCTATTATTATTTGTTCTGAGTGCTCATTCCATTCTGCAGAAAACGCATTCGTTGATTTTATATCCTGTTTGTGAGTCTGTTCACTTAATTGGCAGTGGCTTTAATATTTTCAATGTAATTGTTTTTAATACAATTTTTCGCTTTTCATAAGAAGTTTAATATACGAAATCTAGCAAAACAAAGAACTTTTTCTTTTTTTTTTACTAACTTCGCTGATAGTAGGCTTGCCAGAGCTACTCAAATTCAAACATAATTTCCCATAATTAAGCTATTGATTTCGAATCCTAAAATATATATCGAAAATTACAAATTTGAAAATGGAAAATATATCGATAATAGTAACGAATTACGGATCGTAAATTATGATTTTGTTCCATTGCATCATTGCATTGCTGCAAACTAAGTCTGTAGGTAGGCAAGGCTTATCGGTTGTTCCTTTTCAGTATAGTTGCTTTAATAAAGTTAAAAATTTGGTTGACTCTGGGCTTTTTCCCCCCTCTATTTTTGTATTTCTTTACTTTTTTTTAACATAGATTGCCCGTTTTTTAACTGTTTCATAACATAGTTATTAGCATCAAGTGCATTCAACATATGATTTCAAAGAATACTTTTCTTCTCCTTCTTTATGACACTTCTTTAACTCGCTCGACGAAAACGCGTGGTATTTTTGACACTCGCTTGGCACTTGCAAAAAAAAAAAAAAGTATTGCGCTTTGTTAAAATTAATTATTATATGCAAACGAGGTCAGAAATTTTATCATTGCAATGCTTTCTATTATAACCGTTGCACTTAAGACCTATTTTCTTACTTGCCTTTTGACAATATTTATAGTAAAAAAAAAAGAGCATTTTTCTTACTTCACGAAGGTAATACATATTTCGGTAAGGGGCATAAAGAAATTATATCGCCATTTTTGAACTTACCTGTACAAATTACCGGAAAAATTGTTATAGGAAGCATAGATTATTAAAGTGCCAAAGCAAATTGTTAAGGTAAAGAAAACTTGAGTCACAGCAACGTACAAAAGCAAGAAGTTGGTAAAAAGGTAGAATATAGAAATTGCGATCGAAAATTTCGCTTTTCATAAATTCTTAAACTAAAAATGAAAAAATCCTAAATATTTCAATGTGTCGCACAGCGCCGTCCATGCCCCCTCTAACCCTACAAAACCGAAATTTTCCCAGTTCTTCCAATATGTACTCACTCAACATTATGAACATTTTTCTCCTCTTTTTATTATTATCGTTAATCAATTTATTTTAGACTAATGAAATAGAGCCTTAAACTAGAAGAAAACAAAAAATAGAGGACTAACAACATGGGCTATCGGTTCTTTTACTAAATGCTCTTTATTGGAAACCCAAAGACTTTTTCAACTGATTTTTAAAAATGCACAAAATTGATTATTTAAATCAAAAAATTCTTCATTCTCCTTGTCCTCCTCTGCGTTACTTAACATATCAGTGTAGGGATCTTTTGTCATCAAGCTTTCGGTGGAAACTTTCTTTGATTTGCGGATTCTTTTCTTGCTCTTCGCTCTTGTGGCATGATTTTTTTTCGAGCCAGGCACAAATGGCATGCACCACTCCCACAAATAATCATAGAAATCGAACATCATTGATGAATCGCGAAATATATATTTCTTCACGTAATGCGCAACATCTGGACGAGATTTTAATAAATTGTATAAATTGTAAAGGAACACACCGCAATATAATTGTCCCATTTTTGGCGCCAGGTATGGAAAATCTAATAAAGCGTTTAGTGTATGTAATTGGAATACGACGGATTGAAACTCGGCAAATGCATGTAAAACTACAGAGGAGTATGCATCATATTTTTTTTTGAAGATCTCGGGTATGTAGAAATGCTGTAACAATTCATCTTGCACTAGATAGCAATCCGATTTTGGTATGTAAACCATGCGCTCAGGTATCGATAGGGCTTTTACTTCTTTTTTCATGCCACGTTCCGTGACACCGTCCGCCAACAATTTATTACGATGCAACCGTTCTTTCTTTATCAGGTTACCAAAACGTTTATGGAATAGCCTTATATTACGTACCGGGGGAATTTTCATATCTACAGTTCTCAAAACCACCAAACATATTATCAAGGCATGTAAGTGATTAAGGTCAACGTGTGACGATCTATGCAACCAATAGACAATGGCCAAGAAATACAGTTTTAAGTCAGCGGGCAAAAGTTTTATATCCAAAAACAGTGCGTCTCTGTTCAAGCAAGGCATCCCATCTTCAAATACGGAGTGGAACAGTAAAGGATTTGGTTGCGAAGGATCGAACGAATATATTGAATTTTTTTTAATATCGATTTCTTGGAAGCAAACATTGCTGATGCGGGTAGCTCTCGTCAGATACGTGAATGAATCGTTATTTGTCTCGTGCCCTTTAACATGATTTAACAGCATAAATATATGCTGCAAGATGGGCAAAGCAATTTCATTGCAATCATTAAAGGGAAAATGTTCAATTTGCGGGTTATTGATATACTTTTGAAGGGACACCAGATCGACCATGAAACGTGGGAAATGACCGAGATGCAATTTCCGAAGAAACCAATCAGGAAATGTTTTCTCTCCGTTGTCATCTTCAACATCTACGATTTCCTCCTCACTTCTATCACTGTTCACTGAGTCGTCATCAGCATTTGAAGAGTTTTCTGCATCTTCTTTACTTTCCAAATCGTCAATATCGTTTCCTTGTTCTTCATCTGAAGTTTCTTCTTCAGTTGCTTCTTGTTCTTCATCTGAAGTTTCATCTTCAATTGCTTCTTGTTCTTCATCTGAAGATTCGTTTTCGCACTCCTCCGCGGATTGACTATCAAGTCCTTCCTGTTGCATTTCATTATCATTTAGATGATTTTTGAAATGTTTTCTAAAAAAGTCTAGTGAGTAACAAAGCTCATTAGAATAGCCCGAGGTAGCTGATTCCACTTGTGCCTTTATGGCAGCGCGCTGCTTCTGTAATTAACTGAAGTTATTTAAATTTATTAATTAATTTACAGATCTTAGCTTGCCTTTGGCAAATGATTCATTATCTTTTCTAACGCTGATTCTAGGGATTCATGCTTCAGCCATTCCAAAATTCTTCGTATACGTCGCTGATGTTGATTAGTCTTACGACTTCCACCGATTTTACCTAAGCCGTACGCGAAGAAATTTTGAAATAATTTACGCGATATAAAGTCATTGCCTAAGAGGGCGGCGAATAAAGGAATTTTCTCTTTACTTAGGGAACTGCGAGTAATAAGCTTCTCTACGCGATATAAACAACAATCCAGATATTTGTATGTTACCCACTGATGCGACGTTTCTTGATTGTTTATTGTTATACCCCTGATAACACGATTGCCTTTGACAAGTTTCTCTAATTTTTTAGCTTCATTTTTCCTCAAACTTCTTCGATTTGCCGATTCTTTGCGAAGTTTGGTACGAGCTTTTACCGTTAAGGTAATTAATGGGATATAACGTACATTATAGATGTAAAAGTCAGAATCGTAGCTTAAAACAGGACAATTCAGCTTACGCGCTAAGGCTGCCAACTCATCATCAGCCTCGAATAAACACCGCATAATCGGGACTCCGCAATCTCTAACAGCATCCACAAACACTTCGTTCATCATCCTAGGAAAGATTGGATACGAACCGCAAGGGTTAATACGTTTGATTAATTGAATTTTGCTGCGCAATCGAGCCCTAACAGTGCGTAATTTTCGTGGCTCATAACCGCCATCCATCAGAACATACGGCCTAATATTGCACTCATCCAAAACAGTAAAAAAATTTACTACAGTTCTATAGAAATCATCATAATTTCCACCAAAAGCCGAATAAGGACCACTCGCGTCTTTATATAAATTACAAGCTAAATTGTCGCCATCAATTACGAGCGAACAATCGTGCAATTCGTAGGGTGTCAAATACAATTCGGCATGGCGGGCTATATAGCTCGTCAATCCTTTCACTCCCATCTGTATTTTCTATTTGAAATCGAAAATTTAATTTAAATATTTTTAACAGAATTTCTTGCTTTTATAAAAATTTTTAAGATACGAATTCTATCAAAAGGAAGAATTTTTTTTTTCTTTGCTTTTTTGTTATCTTCACTACTAGAAGGCTTGCCAGGTTTACTCAAACACAAATATAATTTAACATAGTTAAGCAATCTATGTCGAATCCCAAAAGATCAACCAACACAAATGCGAAAACGGAAAATATATCGATAAGTGTAACGCTTTATGGTTTGTAATTTTGAGTTTTGTTACACACAAGCTACACACTCTTCAAAACACTGAATAATAATAAACGCAAAGTTTGTTCGCAAACTTTGTTTCGCCACAAGCGGGTTGACTAAATGGGCGAATGATTTATCAGAAGAGAAATTTATAAATTTAAGATGAACGGATCAAATCGAACCGTCCGTGAAGCAAAGAGTTTTCTATCAATCAAAACAAGCGCTTGACAAATGTGTAACCTCTTGTTATAATTAATAGATCAGAACGAAATCATCATCCTTCTATGTCGTCTATAGAGTAAATGGTAATTCTAGTAATTCATTAAATTCTTTAATTCCTGGATTTAGATGTGCGATGCCGGCAACCTATGGTTAGTAACTATTGCAGATATTTGCAACACACAGCAAATCCTATTAAGCTTTTATATAATATAATAGGTATCTTTTATCCGCCTGAGTGCTCTGCAATCAATTTGAACGTATCCGTCCCTTCGCTAACAATTAGATGTTGAGCAAAACAAAAAAAAAAGAAAATAAAATAATTAAAATTAAAATTAAATAATTATAATACATTTTTATTATATTAAATGCGCGTGTGTGCAATACATGGACAATACATGGTTGCGGTATTATATTTTCCGCTTCTGTGTCATAATATTGTTTAGCGTATACGTATGTGCACATGTTCATGGATTTAAGAAAGCTTTTCGCATGCAATGAGACAAGAGTGAGTGAACACATTCACACTTCACACTTGTTCCTTTCATTATCGAAAGCTTTAGTTCTGCTTTTATCAAATTGGTTAAGCGGTAACACTAACACTATTAACAATTAAATAAAAATATTTTCATTTGATTTAAGTGATATCTAAAAAATAAGAAAATGAAGAAAAAAAGTTTATACAAAATAATAAAATTAATAAAAACTGACTTTTTCATTATATTTTAAGTTTAACAAATTTTATTATCGTGCATGATCTCAATTTGTAGCATCGGCTACACCATTACGTGTGTAATGTTGTTAATGACAGGTATTCGTAGACCGTTGCAAGCTTAATATATTTTCCTTTTTGTTTCGACGTATACCACTATATATAAAGTAATTGCACAATTCTCATGCAATTCATAAGAAATTTAGTATAAATAGTTTGATAAGTAGGATTCTCGATCGTGCCTAAATTTAATGAGTAAGGAAAACCATGTTGGTCTTGCTAATCGCTCGACTGGTTGCTTCTAAGGCAGTGGAATGAAGTTCATCGTTATCACTTTCCTTTAGTGGTTCGATCGATACGGAGTTCCATAGGAAGCGCAAATTTTTGAAAGGGTACAGGTCGTCCCATTGGACTCATGAGCTTACTACTCTTTCGAGCTGTAGAGTTCAGGTGAAGCGATCTGCCCTTATAATGCAATCTATTCGGAAAATATTTAACAACCTAGTGGACATGGCATATGACCGTCGAAATAGTAGGTCATGTATCTTGATTTTGACGGATCCCCAGTATAAATGCAGTCTTATTAAGTTTTAGCGTCACCTCCGATTGCAGTTCTAGAAATGCAAATGCAGGGTGTGTGTGCCACGCTTATAATCTAAAACCCATAATTTCATTTAGAGTATGTTCAAGTATGGTCGATTGGCGAGAATTACATGTGGTGGGGGGCTAGGGTAATATTGGATAAAATTGGCTTTCTTTACTTTATTTTATTACTGAATAAAACATAATGATATAAGAATGTTTGGAACAAAATAATATATGTGACAAATATTGATTTAATGCAAAAAAAGAAAAATTCCATTCTAACCTAATTGACTAATCATATTATAAAAATTTGATTTCTACGATATTTAAAAATATTTAAATTAGAAGCAATTGATTGTTGTTCTCATAGTTCTAAGCTTCGCCTCTTTCTAACTTGAACTAACTTGGCTTACATTCATTGTATAATTCGATAATAGAATATAATAACTATCCGACCTAATTTAAAACGCACTTGCAACCCTAACTATACACACCACTTGACCCAGCTGTTTCTTATACATCTGATTCAAGACATGAAACTCTGCTTTTATCTTTTGTTATTATTTTTTTCAATTCAGTCAATTCAAATGGAAACTGGAAAAACAATTATTTTTAACGTCTTCCTTTCTACATTTCCAAGGCTTATTCTATTTTATGTTGTTAATTGTGATTTTTATTTTTATTGTTACATAGTTTGCCGAGAAATACAACAAAAATCATAAATGATTTATTTGTAAAAAAAGAAATTTTTCAAAATTACATATATATCGTCCAAAATTTAGATCCAAAATTGATATCCCGGTCACCTTAATATAATATAGAAGAAAAAGAGAAAGCAAAAGAACGCAAAAAAAAACATAAGCGAGACAGAGACAACTTATGAAGTTTTTACCACGAAAATTATTAATGTGTTACATTGCGTTTGCATGGGGAATTTACGGAAAAGCTAACAACAGCAAAGTAAATTTTACTCTCAAAAATAGAATTTTATTCTCAACAGAATTTATTTGGACATCCATAAGAAATGTGTAGCAAAGAAATTTTACTCTCAGAAATAGAATTTTATTCTCAACAAAATTTATTTGGGCATTCATAAGGAACGCATAGCAAAGTAAATTTTACTCTCATAAATAGAAATTTATTCTCAACAAAGTAAATTATACTCTAAGTCTATTCGTCTCTTAATTTTGTGCGGTTGTGTTGTAAATCTGGTGCCGTGACTGTGTATTTTGTTGTTGCATTTTGAATGAGAAAGGTTATAATAAATTCTTATCGCATGAGTTAGTGAAATTAATATAAACAAAACAGAAGATCCGACAAATTAAAATGAAATAAATAAATAAAAATATTAAATAAATTTTTGAGGGATATGGACGTGGAAAATTCGACGTTTAGAAATTATGGAAAACACAAGCGTTGAAAATACTGAAAGCGATTTAGCAAATATTTACAATGTGAAATAAATGAAAGACAAGAAAATAGTGCCTTTAAAGAAA
Source organism: Glossina pallidipes (assembly GCA_000688715.1). NCBI lineage: Eukaryota > Metazoa > Arthropoda > Insecta > Diptera > Glossinidae > Glossina > Glossina pallidipes. The sequence continues at coordinate 144,381 of KK499895.1, forward strand.
AAATATGCTCAATGCAAAAAGTAAAAAGTCAAATAGAGAAATGTTTATTAATATTTAAAAAAATATGGCCAAAAAGGGGAGAATACAATACCTATTAAGAGAATACAAAATATGAGAAAAAGAAACTAAAAAGAAAGTGTCGGAAAACGCAGACAATTTATACAGGTACGAACTTTAAAAAAAATGTGTAAATGGAGATTTAACTAAAAACTACTAGTAAAAAAGAAACGCATTTATTCGGTATTTTGTACATGAAAGGCCATCAATAGTTATTGGTTATCGTTAATTGATAAAATTCGAAGGCAGTTTATTTATTACCAAGTATTCTTTTTACGAATGTATGAATCTATGGTGTGTGTGCGCGTATAGTTAGGATTTTTTTTTTCATTTGTGCTCTGCTCGCTCGATGTGCTTCTTGAATTGCTTCATTTTTTTGCTGTTTTCCTTTTGCCTTTTTCTTTCGAATCTTTTCATTCATATGCGGTAACTCAGCCACATAAATATCAGCATATACGAACGTGTGCAAATGTGTATTAACCCAAGATGATACGGCCAACCAACCAGTAAACTTAACCAGCCACTTTATAACGTGTGTTTGTGTACGCGCGTGTGTGCGCAAGAAATGTACTAAAGTAAAACAATAAAAGATATACGAGAAAAGGAAACCAAAAATAAAAGGAAAAAAATAAATAACAGCAAAAGAATTATGTGTGAAGTAAATAGAAAACCACGGCAAAAAAAGGAAAAATCGTAATTCTTTAATAAATTAACGAAAGGTAATAAATTCTTGCTAATCTTCTTTTAAGAAAAGAAGCAAAGATCGTCAAGTTTTCCTTGCAAGCGAAATTTTGTTGACAAAGTTGCAAAATTTTGGATTACGGGCAACGCGGAGGCAATTCTTTCTGCCAATATCGAAGTGCGCTTGTGTGTGTATGCAGAATATATAGTTTTGGCCAAGAAATTATAGAGTCAATTGTACGCCGTGCGTGTACGTTTGTTTATTAGTGCTTTCAAAATAGTTTTTTCCTTCTAAAAACCGATAATTACAAAAGACCGCGAATACAATAATAACAACACTGAGAATAATCGCAATAACAGTAATTACAGCTACAAGTGCTACATAAACATATCGATTGTTTTTGTCCTGGTTGTTTTTATTGCTACTATAAAATAGAAGAAAAAGGAAAGAAAAAGAGGAAAACTCCCATGCGAGATACTCGCTCATTTCTCTCGCTACAATTTGGAGCATAGATTGTAAACTGGAGCTATTCTCTTATTATCACTAATTTTATTCGTAACCGTACTCGTTACGATTCGTTGTGTTTGCATTTCATTTGACCTAAACGTCGTCGTTTCTTTCAAAAATTTCGTGGGCATCCCAAAATAACGAATCGCCTTCACTCAGTTGCTTACTGTTATTGTCCGCGATAGTTATCCTTTAGCAGGTGTGTGTTTTGGTATATTTTTCGGTTTATGTTCTTCCTTCATTTGCACGCAAGACTCCTTTCGTCAGGAGTCTTGGACTTGTTGTGGATTTAAGTGTTTTCTCAATTGGATTATGTGCAAATTGCGTGGCATTTATGTGAAAACCAAACATTCAAAAGCGGATAACACATAAACACGACGGTTTTTTTCTTCACTTTTTGTTTTTTTTTTTTGCTCTAAACGAAAGGTAAGTTCTGCATTTATTTTCTTTTTTGCAAATATTCTTAAAAGATGTAAGTAAAAAATTTATGTTCGCTTTAAGGCGAATGTTGGATACCTCTGTTCTATAGCATACAATGTACACATGCGAGACTCAGGAAAATCATGGTCAAGCCTTTAGATAGATTGATAATATTTACGTAAGACAGACAAAACTTTTGGTTCAAACACCAGACCAAATCGATTTGATAGTTCGTAGTCGTACAAAGAATGTATAGTGCACCTGTGTAATGAATTTTTTTTGAGTGTTGCAAACGCAACGACAAAGACAACGTATATCTGTCCTTCGGTGAAGGATATAAAAATTCCCATAAATTTTGTGTCGTGCATGTAAAGTTGGGTAATCAGTGTTCTTGTGTTTTCAGAATTTATACATACGTAATAAACGTTCGCTGGACATGCAACGCAGCTTATAAAGCTAGAATAAGATATATTTATATCATGGGCACGGGTGCAATAAAAATCTAATGCCGCACGCTCGCCCCCCATTCACAGGACATAAGTAAATATGAACATAACTTTCGAGTTCCTATTATGTTGTAGATCTTTAGGATTATAAAGGATTAAGGTTTGGACCTGGACTCCTCAGGCATTGCAAATTCCGTGTAAAAGTTCACACGTTACCTTCTGCATCCTCAATCTTGATATATAGTCAATAGTCAAAAGTAAAACTGACTTATTGATTACAATAAAAAGTGCTGACGGAAGTACAAATTGATTGATAATTCAAAACCCAAGGGTTTATGCGATTAGAATAAACACAACTCTCAATAAAAGTTTTCATATATATTTCTACGCACAAATTTCTCCTCGATAGTAGTGTTTGTCGTATGTGTACCCAAAAAAAGAAAAAAAAAATTATTTTTAAGGAAAGGCAAAAACTCCGCACATATAAAAGTGAACTTTTGTCCTCATTTCCCAGTCACCAGAGAATAAAATCATTACGATTATGCACTAAAAAAAAGAAGAAAAAATGGAAAACTAAACAATAAAACATTTTTTCCTTTGCCTTTATTTAGTTATTTTTTTTTTTTTTTTGGCAATCGCTTCCTTTTTATGCTACATACAGCACGTCAGGGTGAGTTGAATGGCGGCACTACAGGAAATGAAAACTAAAATTTTATTGTATGATTTCAATGAAAAAATAAATTTACCTAAACACTAATCAATGAGATATAATAAGACAAAGGAAATATTAAATGAATTATGGAATTGAAACGATAAGGAAAGGTCGTGTATAGGAGCAAAGAATCGGTTTTTAAGTAGTTAGAGCACATTTCGAATACGGATCGTTTCAAGTTCATAGTATTTAACTAACTGTTAGCACACGAAGTTCTTTCTTTGCTGTTCCTTCAAATTCAGCTGCAAAGCTTTAAGCCCTCATTTCACTTCCACTTCATTACCAGGCATCACATAAATCAATTCATCAATCAACCGAAGCATTTCAATGGCAACAATTTTTGGAATTGTGAACTCGGTGGGCAACACCTCGGGTCACGGGTTCGGGGTCACCCTTAGGAAGTATTCGGTTTTATACCAACATTGTTTACATGGCCCACTCTTCACTTTTATAAACAATCTTGCAGTCGTACTATGACGCGTTTTTTCAAAGACAGGTTTAAGCCATCCATTGCTGATGGAAATAACATAACATAATGTCACTAAAATTTTTTGAAAAGTGCATCGCAATTCCTGCACAGGAGTTCTGTTAACGCTAATGCGTTAGTTAACTCGTACACCATTTTTGCTTCGTCCTAATCTTACTTTCAAATTTTGCTAAGAAAGTATTTGAAAGAAAGTATCAACTTCAGGTTATGGGCCCAACACGTTTCCACTGATATTCTAATATTCGGCCATCTTTCACTGACGAAAATTAAAATGGAGAATACTTTATGCCTAAGGGATTTTTCTTAGATGAGTTGTTCCTCTTCGTTTAAATCCTATCTTATTAACGTTGCTCGGTTTGAGAAATTCATTCTTGTTGTTTCTTGCCGCAGAAATTGTTTCTTTTTTTTTTCAATTTTGAATGTAAAAGAGAAATTTTTACCTGAATTTTTATTTTTAATTAGAAACGTGCGATTTTCTTTAGTTTCTTTTTTCGCTTACTTACTGCAAAACCTGTACTGGGAAAATGGAAAAATGAATAGAAATGAAATTTCTTTCCTTTGCCGCAAATTTTCTTCAATTTTTTCTCTTCTATGAGGAGTGCATAACAATAATCCTTTCTTTTTTAGCCTTTGTTTTCTTTAAATAAGAAATTTTAATAATTTCCTTACATCAAGGATTTGGAACAAGCAAAGATCTTCATCTATAGTCGACGTAATATGTCTGTCTCTTATCAGAATTCGAATGAAGAAGCGGGAATATGGGGAAAAAATGCTGTCAGTAACACGTTTTAAGAGGCATCGGTCCGGGGCGGCTACTTGGTGTCATTAACTTGCCTGTTTTTGTCGCGATTTAAAGGAAACATTAAAATGTACAAACAAGCGAAAAAACGGCCCTCCATTAAATGCCCTAAAACACTTCGTTTAATACAAGTATTTATTTAACGAGTTTTCGAAACAAGGCGTATGTGATCCGATTCTAACCATTTTCAACAGCGTTCGTACTGGAGCCGAAACACGTGGGTGCAACAAATTTCAGTAGAATATCTCTTAAATTGTGACCTATTAGGTGAATATAAGAATACACGATGGACGGATATGTTTCAAACGATTCCCAAACGAATTCTGAAACACATGCTCGTACTTGGACCGAAATACGTAGGTGCATCAAATTTCATCAGAATATCTTATAAGTTGCGGCCTGTTAAATGAATATAAGAATACAAGATGGACAGATACGTTTCAAACGATTCCCAAACCAATTCTGAAACAAGCGTTCGTAATTGGGCCGAAATACGTAGGTGCAACAAATTTCATTAGAATATCGCATAAATTGCGACTTGTTAGATGGGTATAAGAATACAAGATGGACGGATATGTTTCAAATAATTCCTAAAGCAACTCTGAAACAAGCGTTCGTACTTGGGCCTGAAATACGTAGGTGCATCAAATTTCATCAGAATATCTTATAAATTGCGACCTGTCAGATGAGTATAAGAATACAAGATGGACGGATATGTTTCAAATAATTCCTAAAGCAACTCTGAAACAAGCCTTTGTACTTGGTTCTAAATACGTAGGTACATCAAATTTCATCAGAATAACTTATAATTTGCGACTTGTTAGGTGAATATAAGAATACAAGATGGACGGATGTGTTTCAAATAATTCCTAAAGTGATTCTGAAACAGCCGGTCTAATAAAAGCTGAGTCCTCGTAAATGTTACCTACGTCTGCACAAACTTAACATGAGTAGTGTAATTAACTAAAAGTCCATCTAACTTGAAGAAATTTTCAAAAAATTGTAATAAGATTTTGTGCATTTGAAATATTTAAAGCTTGAAACAAGAAAAATCAATTTTCTTGCATTTGGTTATCAGTCTACAATATTGTGTTTTGTTTGTTTTCTTTTTTTTGAATACGATTGTGAAAAATTATATCCTTGCTGAGTGTTCGTTATTAGTGCTTTGCGGTTTTGCGCAATATACTATATTTCACAGTTAAGCAATAGCCGTAGTGTGTATTATATTTGTTTGCATGTCGACGCATTTGCTATTTCAATAACAAAGCTCTCTCTCTCTCTCTATCTCTCTGTCTCTCTGTCTATTTGACCGCAAATCTTTTTTTCGGGAAGCACTAAATGGGTGGCAGGTAAACCACTGCGTTTCGCTTTTTGTGTTGGGGCCACAATTATTGAGGGGGAAAACAACTGTATCGCAAACAAGATAATTATTGTTACGAGTCGTTTAAAAAAGTATCTTATAATTATGATGAATGAATTTCTTTTCGAAATCCTCTTCGATTTTTCGGTTACTTTTGTCAGTCTTCTGAACAGACTTGATTTGTATTTATTGTCTTCGATATCGTCTGCACGTATTAATAGCAAGCGTTAACCCTCGATAGAAGATAGTTTACTTAAGCGCATATAGGATGCGTATAGCATTCGAAGATTAATTAGTTTTAACAGTAATTTGCTTACATAATTTGCAAAATTTGCTATAATTTGATGAAATGATGGAACCAACGTTGACCCTTACACTATACCGTTTTATAAAGCATGCGATACACAAGTTAGTTTTTTAAGCATTAAAACATGTGGGACATGGCAAATTTTGATTACGTGGCCAGCGATTTGAATCAGACCTTAAGAGTAAACCATTATGTTAAAAAAAGTGAAGATTTAATTCGTATTTCGAAGCTCGCAACAGCATTTAAAGTGAAGGCCATGAAGTGTAATTTTAAGTTCTTTGCAAACATTAGCCGCATCTTGAAGCAAAGTCCCATCGATTGTAGCGACTTGATTTATGTACTAATACCTTGTGTAACTTGTATCTTCAACCAGTGCCTATAACGTCTAGTCATTATGTCATAAAACGTTGATGTGATGATAAAATTCTTCATCAGCATCGGCAATGTTTTGCCATTCTTAGGGTAAAACTTGACTTACTTCAAAAGTCTGTCTTGCCGCATTCTTCCGGTGTCATATTTTACGCCGTTTGCAAGAAATCTTTCGAAATGCCATCACTTGACATAATATCTCTGCTGTTGGCTCCGGTGCGTAGGGGGGAGCGAACGGCCGCTTATAAAGCAAATGGAAAAAGTTTCTCCTCCTTTGGCTAAACAGATGATAAGGAAATAATAAGATAAGAGATTTAACAGGCTTTGGTATTCACTTCAGCACGTCAGATGCCAGACTCATTAAATCGGGGATTATACAATTTTGCATGTATTTGACTAACACCTCAAAGTCCGTCCTGCCTTTTTTATGAAAAAGGCTTTTATTGCTTTATTATTTATTTTTAGGAAAATTCAAAGACAAATCCATAGGTGGATCGTCGTGTTCTCTGTACGCTTTAATCAAATGCTCAGCTCTACATTGATCATTGATTGGAGATTTTGTTTGTTTCGTTATGCGAAACTCCTACCATTGACTTTGGGTCGAAGATTCTGTATAAAATTTCCCTTTGTTATGTAATAAAATCTTCAAATCAATAAAACGCAATAATAAACAATTTTGCTTGTTAGAGTACTCGTCAGCGATGAAATAGTGCCGCATACTATAATAATCCAAACCAAATCAGTGAGTTACTGCTTCGGACAAAATGCAAGCAAAAGATTCTTCCGTGCGAGCTTCTCTGCTTAATCGAGACGAATCATTCAAGTCTTTTTTATTGATCTCAGAAACCGGTAAATGCGATAACTTGAACTTCTACACAAACGAAAAAAAAAATTTGAAATTACGTCACACTACTTATTGTAAAGTAATTTAATTACGTTTTTGTTCTTTAATGTTATTGCAAAAAGTTTTCAAAATCAATGTTCATTTAAAGATTTAAATAAAACCAACCTTCGGTCATTCGGCAAAGCGTGTGGGGTGGAATATGTTGTTCATAAATCAATTCTTACTTGCAGACAACAGACGCGGGCTTACATTTTAGTCTATTTGTTCAAAAAAAAAGAAAAAAAAAAAAAATGTTCCGACTTTGCATTGACTTCTTTAACTCTTTTTATTTATTTCTCCACAGACTACTTATGAAAAATGATTTAGTTATTAACTTTATTGCGCTATTTGAAGTATTCTGCGTTATGAGAAAATACAGCAATAAGTGCAACAATAAGTTGCAATTTTTGAAATGACTGCAATTATGCACAAATTAAATCTACCTTCACAAGCAATTCCAAGTCAATGTAAAATCGATTGAGTTATGACATTCAAAATAAACCCAAAAAAACTTGCATACGTTTTAAGGCGAATTTCGCATAATTACTAACTTACTCGAGGAAGTGTAAATAAACATTTCATAGTTATACCTACATATATAAATATGTGGGAATATTGTTGAACGGCATTTTTATGCTCTTGATAAGTAACCGACTCCCGGCAGATATTCCCTCCAGCGTGCAAACTATTCTTTCGTTTCACTTCTTAACCAACTTCAGATTAGATTTGTGTACGATAAGATTGTTAAGGCGAGTGAGGGCAAGAACTAATACGCCTCATTTTTTAAGGTGCAAATAAAATATTGAATTTGGAAATATCTCTTCAGGTCACTGAAAACTTGAAAACTGATTACGAATCACTAAGAAAAAAGTATGAACAAGAAAGAGAAAATTGTATTTGGCTGTGGACGCATCTTTTATGCTCCTCGCTTTTGTATTGGAATGGATTAGACAACTATTTATAGTTATAGTTTATTCGGCGATGAACAAAAAAACATTTTTTTGTTTTTTTTGTTTTTGAAAACAAGGATGGTCTCAGGTGCTTATGTTGTACTGTTGATGTGTTCTTTGCTCAATTTCGCCCGTTGGCAAGAATAAGTTGCGTTCCAGAATTTCTAATTTTGAGATGAATTAGAACCCGGCTGGGAAAACGTTTACGATAGTTGTTGCCTAGATGGACATGCTTAAGTCAATTTAGAATTTAATGCTGACTAAGACTATATATCTCACGGGGAGGACTCTGAAGCGTCCTTCTGAGTGTTACATACGTTTCGCTAAAATAAAAATGTATTGTTCGGGTGACGGATATAGAAACTTATCCAATCAATAGTAGTACACCGCAGGCGCAGGATTTCCTTTCTAAGCAAATTAATTCCGATATTGTTAGAGAGGTTGCGAATTTTTAATTCGTTCCAGTGACGAAATTTAGACCGATTTTTTTTTTATATTGCAAAGAAAAAATTAATTAATGTAATTTTTTGTTTTTCAAAATTATTGATTATTGAAGAGATATGATAAGTTGATCAGTGATAATACTTATCGGAATGTTATCATTAAAAATACTTCTTCAATAGGTTCAAGGTTGAAAAACACAACACACACAACTATTCAATATAATCAAAGTTGAATTATTTTTTACTAAATTTTTTTGTTTTTTTAATGATTAAGTCATTCAAGTATTGTTCTCTATATGCGGAAGCACAATAGCGGTTAGAAAGAATTAAAAAATTAAATTAGGGGAATGTGGCCCAGAGAGCGAGTAATTGCTTTAAGATTCCTTTTAGTCATATACTATATTTCGAATCTTCAAGTGTGTAAGTGTGTGTGCTTAAAACTGGAGGAAAGAGATTCCTGTAACTACTGTAGCAATCCCATAATCCTGCCGCAGGCTCGTGTAGGTAAGAACGTATAGGCTATCAAATCGGTTGCTTGTTCAAAGTTATGCTGAGTAATCAGTCGGTAAGCGCATAATATTTACCAATCGGCTAAACGCCCACCTGATTGCGACTATTCCCTAACCTTTTCTCTTCGCCCCCACATCTTTCTGGCTAACACCTTATCGAACGTGTATTAAAATAAGAACAAAAACCCCAAACTATATGCGAGAGTGTATGCGATCAGTTTATATTAACATAAGTAGTGAACTACAAAATTAAATTTACATAAAAGCGTTTAAGTTGTCAGAATCCAGAATCCGACTTAAATCGTTATACTTTTAGTATTCTTTAACAAAAAAAAAAAAAGTGTGGCTACACCACACCGTCTAACATCTTAAGAAAACGTTCAGCAAGAAATATTTTTTCCCTAAGCGAACTTTACAAATTAGTATTTTATTGCTTACGTGTTTTGCTTATTATGCGTTGTAGAGGTAGGGATCGTCCACGCGTGGTTCATTCAGGAGTAATAAATTAACGCCCACACCCACCTCCTACACTTCCTCAGAGACTTGCACACGTGCTCTTCGACGACTTGGATTGTCCGCCATGGGAGTGCCGCGATCACTTCGCGGGGGCTGGTTGCTTCCAGTGCACTCCTTTTATTGATATCTTAATGGATTTCTTTTGTTTTTTTTTTTTTTTTTTTTTTGATCCCCACCACCTCTGTACTTCATTCATTGTGTAGAGATTCTCTAGCATAACCCTAATTAACCCTCATATATATATATATATATATATATACGAAGGTATGCACGCCTCTAAATTGATATGTAATCCATATTCTCTCATATGTATTTTTTTTTTATAAAACTATCAAAAGTAATTGTCTTTGCCTTACTTTAAAAAATTTTTGAAATGTTTTTGCATGCAACCGAGGAGGTGGCTGCATAAGTGCTTCAGTTTATTTGTTTGCAAGAATTTAATTTAAAAACATTTAACAAGAAGCGTTGCTTCATTTTTTTTTTTGTTGATTTTTTTTATCGTTTAAAAATTAAGGCAGCATATGATGATTGCTTAGTATATTTAAACTAACTTAACTTTGGAAGCGAACGAGAGAGAGTTAAGCATTAATGAATGTGTGATAGACTGGCTGGTTGAACATGTCTTCTTGGCAACATGAAAATTTATTTGTTATTCACATTCATATTCATTCATATATATATATATGTATATAATCGTGTATAGTTGTAAATCGTAAAATTGAGTATGCAACCCGCTAATAAACAGCAATTTCCGCTGTTTGCGGTGTACTCATATCTTCTATAGCCTGGTCGGTTCGCTTCATTATAACGATAATGACAACGATGACTGACTGACTGACTGACTGCCTGCTATGATGTGAGCAGCAGAAAAGGCAAGTTTATGGTAATTAGGAAAAATCATGGAATACACACGATTTCATTTAATCTTTCAAATATGAATAGAAGAAAATTTTGCACATTTAATCAAAGACAATTGAATAATTATTGCATGTATGACTCGTATGTATGTCTGACTGCGAGTGTAGTTAGTTAGTTGGTTGTTAGTTAAAATATTGTAAGCAAGTACAGACAGACAGAGAGACAGACAGACAGACGGACGGACAGACGTAGACATATAATGATGCAGGCTTGTGTTATCAGCGTCATCGCACAAAATTAGAACTGAGGATAGATTAACGGCACAGTATGCTTTTGATTGTTCAATTTGTCATTTGCCCAATTCTTTTTGCAACTTTTACGAGATAAAATCAAGTAATCAAGAAATATTTGATGTGAAACTTGCTTTTTTCATACTTAACTTATTCATGTGTTGTTATGTTAGAAATAATTTCAACTAAGTTTTAGGGAAAAAGATAATTTCGCATTTTCCCAAAAATATTTACATGGCTACATGTGCCATGTCACGAAGAAGTTTTTCTTGCCCTCTATAGGCCGGTAGAAAATTTCGGAAAACAGGAAGGAATTATGCTTCTTTCTCATCTTAAGTCGGTAAGAACTCGTATTCGTACCGGTTCCGGTTAATTTTGTTTGTTTGTCTTTTGTTGTTGTTGTTGTGTGCCTGTTGTTTTGTACGTCATCTATAAATGAACAGCTTGTGATTAGTAAAAAGAGTTAATCAGAAAAGAAAGTATTTTTCAACGCCTTCTGCGTATTTTGCAAATATTAACCTCTTTCTTGTGTTCTGTGCCGAAAAGTTAGAAGGTGTGCGCAAGTATTGTCGTTCCTCGTATAAAAGGTAAACGTCGATTTCTCGGACAACCCGGAGCATGTTATTTTGCCAAGTCTTGTCGTCTCGTTGAATTGATGCCATCATTATTGGACAAAGGCGTTAAAATTTCGCTTTTATTTTCCGAAAAACTTTTACTATGAAAAATGCAAGCATCGGATCACCCCCGCTACAATATCTACATAATATTTATATTTTTGTATCACATATGAAATATATTAACGATTTAAGAATGAAATTTGGAGATAATTTTCTTATGTTTAGATGTATGTTAGTAGCTAATATATGGGTTGTTTCAAGACTTGCGCAAAATGTGAATTTGGCGGCATTTGTGCGCTGAAATGTTGGCAACCAAAAGCAAAAAAAGAAACAGTTTGGCAGCCGGCAGTTTAGGGTTAGCAAAAATGGAAGGAACATTGTATAAGAGAGAGCAACACGTTTTCATTTGTTAAACAATATTTCAAAAATAATGAAAGTCTGGCGATCATACCTCGCAAATTTTGCAAAAATTTGTGATCGGAGGATCGCTTTAACTTCGTTAACTGTGAAGAGAGTAATTGAAAAATTCGGGAAGGCTGGATGTGGTCCTACGAAGCCAGCAACCCCACATCCCATGATACATTGAAGAAGTTCAGATCCCTGTTGGCCTAAAGTGTTTGTTTCCAAATATTTAAGTCGAGCTGTAGCATCTACAGATGCAATATGAATGTGACATGCGCTGCTAGCGTGAATACAATCCAACTTGACTGGTAACAATCAATGTAACAAAGCCACTGGATGCCAAATGGGCGGTGTTGATGGATTAGTACGTACTATTATAGCAGTGCTGGCGATCGCGAAGAAATCACTGAGGCGGCCTTGTTTTGCGTCAACTTGACTCGGACGGCGGTACGTCTCAGTTATGGCCCGTCAGTGGTTGCATCCATTTTCGCTTTGGTCATTAATTAAAGCTGCCATTCGCCTAGAAATGGTTCTTCAAGGTCTCTTTCGACCCGGTAGGCTGTCGTTAATCTAAAAAGGGATTTAACTAAACTTCCTTTTTTTGCATAAAATTTATTGTTTTGTTGCAATGACCACGGAATTGATTTATTGCAAAAGAATTTGGCAAAAATTATGTAAATGCTTGTGTAGGTTTATAATTATTTCCGTTTTCCTTTGGATTGAATATTTACTTGGAATTGCATTGTTTTGTTCTGTCTGTTTAGAGGATGATTCATCCTCTTTCTGGTTAGAATGTTTTCTTCTTTAAAACATTGAGTCAATTTGGATAGTCATAGTCGTCGGTATTTTACTTTTTGATAAGCGTAGTGCGTTCGTTCTCCGCACACCTTGTCAAGCATATAAATGCAAATAATATTTCATTTTGTCGGCGTTTACTTTATTACCTATTATTGTGTTTGCCAGGCTTTCCTTTCTTGACCTTTAAATTTCAGATCTGCTTTACTTCCATGCTTTTCTCGATATAACTTACAGTCGTCCTATTCTGGTTTTGTTAAGGGGCAAATTGTCATAAGAGGCTTGTAACTGTATGTACGCTATGTATGGTATGGCTTTTATCTACTCGTCCTATTAAACACCGCGATTCGGTCTGGTATGCCTGCAGCATCCCTTCATGGATGTTTACGTCTAAGTTTCTCGAAATACATTCGTTCTTCATTCCCAGGTAGGATAAGATGAAGAAATGATTTTCTTTTGTATCGTTCGCGTAGAGAAGAAACCCTGTCAGCGAATGTGCTTTGTTTGGCACAAAAATCGATATTTTCATTTCTAGGAATTTTGTTGCTGTTACGACTATTTGTTGTGGTCCGATGTCCATGTTATACAAACATAAAAAGGCAAAAAAACTGTAATTTCAGAGAGGTTGTTAGAGCCGTCTATGCCCAAGTTCCAGTTTCATTTTTATTGCGTCACTAAAACAACTGTATCTCGCAAACTAATGGTCGGAATGTCATGTACTCGTCAATAGAGGCGCTATCTATGTCATCCCACGAACTTATTGAGTGATATGTTCTATCAAGCAGTTTATTGTTTGAATATTTCTAATAATGAAAAATATATGTTTCCTATCATAAAGGAAAAAAATGAGATATATATTCGAAATGATGCACGTGGCATGGAAATGGTATAAGGAGCTTGGCAGGGAACGTGTTAAGAGAAAATTAAGTGACCTTTTTCTCTAAAGTTTTTTGCAATTTATTTGAATTTAATGAAATTTCCGAAAGAGTTAAATATGTAATCTTCTGGACGCGGAAAAAGCAAGATCGAAGTCTTGCATAAACTAAGATCAACGAGATATAATATATACAATATAACGAGAATAAATAATATTTTAATAATATCAACTTTAATAGCTAAGACTTTCAAGACAATGGCTTTTCTCAAGTTATATTTCAGTACGCGTGACTTATCTGGACTTTGTATTCCCAATTTTACATTGACAACTGCGAACCTAACCTAGTATTCTCAAACTACAATATTTCACAAACGTAGTAATGGCCTAAACCATTTTCATTGGGATTATGAATGGAAATTTTTCGAATCGCTCTGTTCCATGTCACTCAACCCTTTTATGGTTAACTTCAATATATTCGACTAGCGTGGCTTGAAATACTTGATTCCCTTTTCTCTCTGTCTTTTCAATTTCTATATATTATAAGGATGTGAAGATAAATTTCGAACTACACTAGCAAAGACACTCGCCAACTTTCCCAATAGAGCTGTGTAGACGCTCTAACAGAGCTTTGTTAAGCACTTACGAGCAAAATACTCGCACGACATACGGGCATACTCCGCCCAAATTGGAAAATGTAAGATTCTTCCTTCGATACTTCATGCCTCTCAGGTATGAAAATACCTCTCAAACAGGGTAAACAATTTCAAATTCTGTCTTTCAGTAAGTAAGTTATTTTCATGTAGGTGAGCGCGGTATAGAGACGGCTGCCAAATCCAATCATATCTCGTTCCGAGCTGCTTAACGGGCTTTGTTAGGGTGTTTACCGAGCTCTGTCTTTGCTAATTAAATTCGAACTTATCTTCACACCCTTTTATATTATTCCTCTTATTCCTCTTATTATTGTTTAATGTACCTAACGTATGTATTTTGCTCATTTTAATAAAAGTACAGTTTTCTTATATGTTTTCTTCTTCTTTTCTTTCTCAACTTTTCCTTTTTAATCTAACATTATATTATGCTTATTATTTAATTGTATACAATATAGTTAGTAGTGAGGCCCCCCTGGTCATTTGCCATATTACAAATAAATAAATACTAATAATGCGAAAAAAAAAGAAAACAGAAATAATAACAATATTTTCTTCTAGTATACAACTTACGGAGTTACAAATATACAGTGAAAGTTTAATCAGAAAATTTAGTCAACATTTTTGTTTAACAATATAAACGAAGGACTTAATTTTTTTTGGCAGCAGTGTTTACTAATAACATTGTAAAAGCAGTATTTCACTGAAAACTTGACAGTTTTCGTTAAACTAAAGATTAAGCAAAAAATGCTTAAAATGCTAATCAACCTTGGGCAGATGTCTTGGGAAGGAAGCTTGGCTTTTCATATCGTACGGAATATATATGAGAAGCCTATGGAAAGGATAAATGGAAAATATAAACCGATAAAGGGGGGGAAATATTAGAAAAAAAGGAAAAGCAGTTAACTTTCTCTTTTAATAAAAGAATTTCGTGCCTTTCCTGCTTCCATCTAAAGAATTTTCATACCCCTAGCAGAGTTTATATTGCATGAATTTTGTTGTCGATTCGAATTAATCGAATTTTTTTTTTTTAATTTCATTTTAAACTTTAATTTAAAATAAGAATAAATTTGTTTACAAGTCGCTATATCCATTCTAAAGGTGAAATATTTGCTACTTATATGGCTATGTATAGGAATAGAAAGCTTGTGTAATGCTGTAGTGTCGACAGGTCAGCTAATAAAGGTCCGCACGTATGGAAGAAATTAACTAAAACACTACATTTAAGGGACGTCATGACAAAATTGAAAAGAAGAAGAGTCAAATTTCTGATCCCAATCTACTACAATAACCAATTTGGGGACTTTAAGCAGATGATGATGATGATGGTCAGTAGTCATTGTTTTGTTATTTATTTGAGAAAGAGCTGCATCTGGAGCTCCTGAGAAAGCGGCAATTAATCATTTTTCTAATAAATGGATTCACAAATCTTGCGTATATTAAGATATTCGAGAGGTTTGTTTTTGTTTTTTTGTGAAATGTATTTAACGAATCGTACGTAAACATCCATTCAGCCATAAACATATGGAAAAATTTTATTGAAATTAAATGAAAACTAAATCGCGCAGCGCGCACATACCTCTACAAGGAGAATTTTCAAAAAATTAAAATGATTCCAGCAAGTTTATTAACCAACCACATAACAAATATTTAAACAATGCGCAGGCAGTACAGGCAGTACGTTATTAAATACTTTGTATTCACAATTTTCGCTTTGTTTATAAAATTATTTATCGATAGAAGAAGAGAGAGAGAGGGTAATAATAAATATGAAGTAAATAAAATCGACCACAGGCAGGCACTCTACGCTTTAGCTCTACTTTACTTCGCTTAATCCCAAACTACATTGAAAACGCCATTAAAACGTTAATAATAAATGAGTTATTTGAACTAGAAATTTATTTATTTTCGAAGAACATGTAACGGTAAATGTGTGGTTGATTGATAATCGTAATAAATATTTAAAACCATTAGTTAGAACGAATCTTGTGGATACTAATCATTTACTAAGCAAAAGGTCCTAGAGTCTGTGAATATTATTCATCTCACCTTTAAATCGGTCCATTTGTTTGTTTGCTGCAGTAGAAAAAAAAAATGACCTCATGTTCTACATCCCTGCCTAGAATATCAAAGCCGATCTTCATTGCCGTCAAGTTAAGCGAAAGAATTAATTGCAGCATTTTATAGCTAAGCTCCTTTTCCTCTCTTAAATATGACAGCCTTTTGCTGGGAATATGCCATGCCCGATATGTTCTTCCTCCCTTCCCTACGTAATCTCGCGTGTGTTTATATTACAAGAATGTTAAACTTATTAAGCTGATTATCGGATGTGGTGGCATTTACAACAAAAAGTTAAAAGATCGGTTGCGAAATATTTTTGATCTATGACTTTTTCTTTGAATTTTTTTTTTTATTTCCTTCATTTAATTTATTGCTTCATTTAACCCTTTTACATGACGGTTTCAATCTTCGTTAGTGCGCCTAGACATCAGTTGAAAGCATTTGTGTAAGTTTTGCAATTTCATCAATCCATGTAAATAGATGAAAATGATTAAATTCTTGAGAAATTTACCGTATTAAGTGTGATTACGTTTCCATTGCCTTTTATGACGCAACGTATCTACAAAGTTACTAACGGTGACAAGACGACAAGACGGAAAAGAAATAAATTAGCACATCTTTCTTTATTTACATGCGTAAACATACCTAAGCATGTAAATGAAAATATACACACAACTTATACACATACATACATAAATATGTATGTATGTATGTTTTTGCTTTAATTTATTAATTGGGAAACAAGAGAGATTAACTTTAACTTACGCGGCGACGCGTCTTCTTTATACCTTGTTGCGGTAAATTATTTTACAGATTCGTGATGTATGTCTTCAATTAAGTTATGCATTTTTTCTAATCATACATACATATATACATACATTTCATTTAACTTAATTCAAATGGATATAAAGTCATCATCATTAACACGATTTTCATTAGTTGTCATCAGTAGTACATACATTGTGGGTTAAGTGAGATTTTCTCTTTCTTTTTTTTCTTCTCCTTCTTCTTCTTCATTTTCCTATAACCGTAAATTGCTTTTTAATTTATTTGAGGCATAAGTGATTTGAAAAAAGAAAAAGAGCCATAAAAACAAAAGAATCGATGGTCGTACGTTTCAACGCCACCTAAGACGGCTTAAAACATGACTATGGCTTGAGTAAATCGTTAACTATTTTTATTAGGTGTCAGTTTAGGTGGGTTACTCATGAGTTTCTATTTAATAATGTATAGTATTTCTCATTTCATTTGATATCCTCGTGTCAATTATGTAGAACCACCGTTCATTAGTTTACTTGGTTTCATTGAATTTTTAAATAATTTATATATGCAATGCAGTTATACCGCAAGCGAATGGATTTTTATTGACACCTGTTTAGACTAATGGGGGAAAAAAACTGCAATTTTTATTAATTAATCTCTATGTTGTTAAATGAAATGGAAATAAAGTAACCTTTTTATTGCTTTATATCCGTAATTACAAAAAAAAAAAAAAAAAAAAAAAAAAAAAAAAAAAAAAAAAAAAAAAAAAAAAAAAAAAAAAAATTTCTACATTTGTTTTTTATAAATTGTATCTTGAAAACATTCAGTTCAGTGTACTACTTAATAATCATACATCTCAAGAAGTTATGCACGAATGCAATTCTTCTTCTTCTTTAGAAGAATGAGAACCTCGGCGCTTCAAGACTATTTACATATATTGTTTTATATATCGTGCCCTCAAAGTAAGATAAGGCAAGTGATGAATAGAATGTTCCTCAAGGTTGTCCCTAATCATATCATCATCTGTCTGTAACGAACGGGATTTGCAAAACATAGATTTGATGAGCAAAAACAATAGACTTTTAGTCACTCCCTTGTTTATAAAGTAAAAATAAACATGGCTTTGGCTACATATGTGATGGTGTAGTGTAATAAAATATTTCTCAAGAAAAAAGTATATCATGTATAGGTGAAAATGAGTTTAGAATACCAAGTGGTTTTCACACCTCTTCACACGTCAAGTCGTAGGTGACCGACTTTTGATTGTCCGTTTGCAGTCCCTCCAAAAGTGGCCTGATTTCGTGTTCTGTCAGCAGTGATAGGCATAATCTGGTGCTTGAATGTCGACTTTCTTTATGTAGAAACTGTCCCAGGTTTAAGGCTTAGCTAGCTAATCATAAGACGGCATCATTGTCTCTCGAATTTCCAGAAAGGAACGAGTAAAGCATTTGCATGGTGCGACAGCATTTGCACGTGCGAACGTTTTCCGTGGTTTGCAAGGCTTTTTTTCTTTGTTTTCATTATCTACGAGAGATTAGCTTTTCAAAGGTGTTTTAGGTGAGGAGGTCCACGATTTCTATTGGTGAAAGTACAAAAATATTTTTAAAATAACAATATGAAGAGAATCAATAATTCGTCAAGTCCTTTACTGCAATAATAGAACCGCGATTCGAAGGAAAATCTGAAATGGAAATCCTTCACTTTACAAAAATCTGCTCATGCCATTTATTTTACTTCAGAAAACTGCATATTTCCGCTAAAGAACAAGATTGTCTCCATTACCATAGATCTACGGATTATCAATTTTTAACGTCTAAGATGACTTTATAAATCTAACACCGGGGAGCAATAATATATATTTTTCCCAAATCCGATAAATCCGATTTCTAAGTAATTCACCCAAGCTTACGATGGTGATTGCTTTCCGAGTAGTATAAGCGACAGCAAATTGCATGATGACCATCCGAAATTGTGGCGGCCGAAAGCAAAGTTAAGACGACTTGGCGGAAAAAGCGCCGGGCAATTATTACCGACGAAATGTTGTGGATTGCAAGATACAAAGCAGAGGAATTTAATATGCCCTGTGACCAGTTCCATGTCGTTTTAACAAGGAATTTAAACAATTCAAAATCCATGTTCATATTGTTCCTCGTCGCTGTTCATTTTGTTTACTTAAAAATCCTCACAATTTTCTTTTCATACCTGCCATTGGAGATAGATTTTTATCACACCGCTCCCAAACAGCGATGATGAGCGATGGCAAGGTCTCCTAAGACGATTCTGAAAGAATTACATAAACATGTCATTACAGATGGAATGATGATACAATGGGGAAAAGATATTTCGGAAGAAAAAGTAATAACTTAATGCCTATGAAAACTAAGCCGCCTTTACAAATATAGCAAGCAAACAGGTCTAGTTTTCTGTAATTAATATTGAAAATTTCTATGTAATAGTAGCTTGACATGAAAACTAATTCCGTCAAATCCGTCCCTCACCTCTCCTATAAGCATTCTCATGAATAGTAAGAAGCACTTGTATGAGAAAAACGTCGAATTTGTGATGAAAACCGGTTCACTAACATCAAATAACTGAACTATGCCGTCTTGGGACCACATAGGCTTACTTGTTGGGATTCATCTGCATTCTGATGAAAACTAAGCTATTCTATGGTCACGAAAACTGCTAAAGAAAGGATAAAATCTTTGACAAGAGTTTGCTAAATTAAAACCAAGTTAGTTCACGTCGTGTGTGTGTGTGCCTTTTCTCCTATAAGAGCTTCCATGAAAAGTATGCTTTTACCTGGTAAGGGAATATAAAAATTATGTTATCAGAGTCAAGTAGAGTATTCAACGGTCGGCCTCTCTCTAACTATGTATCTCTCTCTTACCATGTATCTCTGGATCGTGATTCTCAATATTTTCAATTACTTTCTTATCATACCTTGTATGACTTTCCAATAATCATAACGTGAAGGGTCGATAGAATTAATGCTTCTACATAATGTTTTCGGGATCAAAAAACATTTTTTCTTACTCTCTTGCCTGTGCTGCACTTTCCTCTTTCGAACTCTATTCGCTTTTTTTTTTGTGTGAGTGGTGCTGTTGTTCTTATGCTGACTTATTTATGTTGTTCATGTTGTTTGCTGGTCAGAAATTACTTTAAATACTTTTGATTTGATTTCCTTGAATTTAATATAATGATTACGTGTTGTGTGAGTTTGTTTATGTGGTTCGTTAAATTTTCATAATATCTTCTAATTTTTATGTCAACCGCCAAAGAACTTGAGTTATATTAATTTTACCTATCCATTTGCACATAAACGGAGAATGGATAAAGTAAAGAGAGATCTTTTTCATAGGGCAGATTACATAAATTATATATATAATCATAGCAATATTAAAAAATCCCTTGAATTCGTAGTTGAAGTGGGCAGCAGCCCTACTGAAGATATTCATTAACTGTTTGAGTGCCAAGCAGCGCGATCGCGCTGTTCAGATTTCATGCCTGCGATTCTTCGACAATGTTTTTTCAAAACCCTCTGGGGCTCGAACGGTTAAGTCATGTTGAATGTCTCGGGTGGAGTTTGAAGTGAAGAGAGAGACTGACACGCTTCACAATATTGCGAAGATAGGCTTATAGACTATAAAAAGCTTCTACAAAATAATGCCGCTTTTGTTAAGTGAAATCGATTTTAATGTTTCTATCCGCCCGATAAGGAAATTTATTTTTAAAAATGTCAGTCAATGCAGTTGAGTAAAATGATGAACTTTTAAACCCACTTAAGATCCTCTGCAATAATTTAGATGAGTTTTATAACCCAAACTCGTTAACCAATCCTGTTGCTTCCTTTACTCTACTACTACTCTTCTTAATGCTCTCGTCTACTACCCATGTCGTACTTAAATTAAAACTTCCACTCAATTAACGAGCAGCGGGGGTTTACGGGGGGCCCTCTGAAATCAAGTAGAGCGCTCGTTGAGTTGTGGGTGCGCTTGACGATTAACGATGTTCACGTTCTCGCTATCTCTTATATGGACGTGCAAGTTTTTGTAGTCTTCAAGTTCTTCTCTACTTTTTTGGTAACTAGGTTAAGCTTTCCCTTGGAAGAATCGCGTACTTTAGCTGAATTCTTCTGTTTATAAATGAATAAATAAATAAATCAAACATAAAAAAAAGTCCAAAAAAATGTTATAACTATCGTGTCTTCTTTATGTAGAAGAACGGCTTGAATTCAAGCTCACATAGTAAACTCACAGAGCTTGTTGTCAGCACTTCGCTATGGTGGGGGTAAGATCGACCGTACAGATGCTAACTAATGAATATCGTATGTATCACGGGATTCGTTTCGAGCCACGCATATTTTCAATCGCTCTTTAAATATTCCTTAATAGCACGGAACAGCAGCACTTTGTCTGCTGTTAGGAATAATTTAGCAAAGTATATGAGTTGGCTTTTTAAGAACGAAAGATATTTTTATGTATCTGTTTGCTGGCTGTTTGATCTTAAGGAAGAACGCAAAAAATAAAAAAAAAAAGAAGAAAAATTTCACACAAAGACTACTGCATACATATCTGTGGTCAATAATTCTCTTTTGGTTTCGTCTGACACGAGTCAAACATGGATTCCCTGGAACATGAATTCTACGGTATACATAAGATATTAACTATTATTAAGTGTAGTTGTAGTTTAATGAAAATAAAATTAATGTAAGAAAAAAATTAATTTATTTTTATTTATATTAATTAATAAGTGCATTGCTCCTCCTCTACGAAAGTAGGTGAGGCATCAACATCTCTCTTTTTATAACGCACTTATCATAATTAATAGTAAAACTAAAACGAATACGATGGCGAGGTTGTTAACGATTTTAAAGACAATAATATTTTAAAATCGTTATCATCATTATATATACATATATATATTTATATATATATATATATATATATATATATATATTTTTTTTTTTTCTAAAGCAAACGTTCATTACAGTTGTGTGATTATGAAATTACCAACGAGTCATTCAGTTATTGTGACCTCGCCTTGTTTTACCATTTTTGGATTGTTGCTCCTTATGTATTTCGTATGGAGAACAAAAAGCAGAAGAAGAATGCGAAAGCAGTTATGTTATCTTTCACCATTTCGTTCTTGTACAAGAAATTGTTTTACAATACAAACCTTCGAGCCGTTGCCTTCTTTTCATAATATTTGTTTTTTACTCTCATCTTCGCTAGAACATGTTCAGAACAGAGCAGCAGACAATTCATATGTATATACATGAAGAAAAAAGAATGCAAAGAAAAATCAAACTCGCAAAAGCAAAAACGAACCATTGATACCCTACTTGCAGGATCTCACGATTCTCATGTGGGATAATGCGCTAAAGTCGGGTAGAGACACGACTTAATCAAATCAAATCAGATGACAGCTCGTCGATGATGATAAATGGGTGTTCCTTGTGCAAGAGCATGCGTATTCCTACACATAAGAATGGAAACAAAAGCGAACGTCACAACATGTACGCCTTTGCCTTTGCCTTTGTCTAACTTTGGTGGTCTAATACTTCGCTTTCTGTATCGGTTGAAAGTTTTGACAAGTATTGAAGTATGAACACGATTACATCAAGCAGCAAACAACTATCGCACTGATATCTTCGCGTGTGCAACCATAAAGGCCGCTGGATATGAAATTAATACAAACTCTTAGTTAAAGATCAATCGGAATCTAATAGCAGCAACAGAAACTACGATGAATGCGAATAGAAATTAAAAAAAAAAAATAAATAAATAGAATAGAAAAAGGCAGCAGCGACATTATGAGTCCATTGTAAAGTGTAAAGTAACTGAAAAAATACTGTGAGAAATTGTATAACAAGAAATCTGATTGATTTCAAATAATTTTCTTTTATATATGAATGGTTATACGAAGTCATCAAGCTCTTTCAGCATAAAGACAGATTTTGAGTCAAGAGAAAGCTCGTTTCAAAATTCGTAGCATAGATACGTGTCAGGGATGCTTTTTGAACTGGTAGTACACTATGAAAAGTCCTGTCATACAACATACAATAGGATTCGCGCGAAAATCAAAGTTAGCTACAGGTCCGTCACGATCCATCTCTAACTCCTAAGCTCCTGGCATAACTCGTGGTTCGCAGTTACGTTTATCAAAACGAATGTGCTTACAACTTGGCTTTCCTTTGGGAATTTACTTAGTGAATTTGAAACTGAATTTAATCCTAATTTTCTTCGGTATAAAGATCTGATAGTCGATGTCAATCTTAAACAAGACTTATCCGCCTGAGTGGCCGAGAAGTAAGCTTCTCGACCAGCAACTCAATGGTGGTGGTAGAATTTTTAATAAAACCCCAAAGCCTTAGATGCTACTGCTTCAAGACTTTAGTCTTAGAATTTATTCTCTGGCTAATAATAATAATAATAATAATAATAATAATAATAATAATAATAATAATAATAATAATAATAATAATAATAAACAAGACGATCGATCTGTAAGTTGTTGATCGAAACTGAATTTTTTTTCAACTCCTGTTTTTTGATTTTCATCTTGATATTTGCAATCTCTCCTTAGAAAGTCGTTCTTCGACTTTTTGAAATTTAATTTTATCTTAGGTTAAGCAGTGTAGCACATAAGAAAATTATAATTAATTTATTTATGTGAGCCATGACGAGAACAGTTTTGCTTTTTTACTGTGTTTTTGTTCGTTCACCGCATAATTGACCAAAGGCATGCGACAAACTCGAAAAGTCCTTTCGATATAAGTACGATATGTTACTTACTTACGCAGTCATTGATGGTGATTGGCTACATACACCCGTGACGTGAAACATGGAAAGCAAAACAAGCAAACACGCATACAACTAATTATGATTACCTTTTTTGGGAAGCAGATAAGCAAACGGACCCTAGAAAATGTTGTGATGGCTCGTACGTATTGATAGTGCCCTAAAAAAGTTATGTATGTTTACATCGGTTTTTAAATGCTTTTCGTCCACGCTTATCTTATGCGGAAAAACTTTCAATTGATTTTCACTTCTTAATAGACGACCGACCGACTTGCAAGCTAAGTGCCTACTTATTACTAGAATGTCATTATAAAATGGAATTTAGAAAATTTTCCATCTTCATATGAGCAGAAGCGAACATCTGATACCTGCTTCCTGCGTCCTATCAGATTTCAAGGGAAAAATTAAATAATAATCTGTAAAAATATTCAAAAGTATTTCCGTAGCGAGAATGATTCAAATACGCTAAGCGCAAGATGTTTCTAAACATCTTGACACGTTTTAAGGAAAATTTCATTTTTTTTTTTTTTTTTTAATGCCTACATAAAAGGGACGAGGCTGCTGCTGCACCTTTCATTTAAACTAACACCTGTAGTTTTTGTAATACAGAGAAAAACCTATCCCAGCAGATGTTTGTAACGCAAGATGATGAACATTTTTCGGCTTCAAATCTTGTTTAGAAATTTGATTTTCCTTTCGAACTGCACCGTGTAACAACTGACATGATACATGAAACTTGTCTATCATAATCTTTCCAAACAGGCACGTGCATAAAACCCTCTTTCACATTAGAAACACATGTTGTTCCCTTTTGCGTTCACGAACAACGTTGTTTTGATATCAAATTTTTACACATCTTTGGCATATGCCTTTAAACAAATAAACAAAAAAAAAGGGAAATATTTTAAAAAGGGAATTAAAAGAAGAATTTCGTAGACTTAAGCGGAGATTATTGGCAAGAAAGCGAGTAATCGTGCTTTCTATTCAAGTGACTAACTTTAGAAAGTCGGAAGTTTTCTGACATTTGAAATAATAATCAAATAATTCCGATTTCGCACAAGCAAATTAATTTTAGAAGAACTCAACAGAACCTCCCTCAGAGTTATTTATCATTCGATCTCTAATGGGATTCCGCCGATTTATAACCTCAAGCTAACCAAGAGCATATATAAAATGCCTATGGCAGGAGTAGTCAGTGGCCTATTCGTGAATCATTTCTCCGGGGATCAAAAAAGCGGTGACTAGCACTCGATCACACAGCTCTTCTTATTCGATAGTCATCACAAGCAGACAACAACAAACTAATCATGGAGTGTTCTCTGATCAAGAGCAAACCATAGATTGGTTGCTGAATATATCTTAGCCGATCAGAAGGCCCTTTTTAATCGATTGGGTGAGACGGTAAGAAGCTGATCACAGAGAAGTGACCAATCCATTACAAACTATTCTTAATTGATTGCGGAGTGATTGCGATGGATTTCTCAGAACTATTTTTAATCGATCGTTGCCAAGAAAGGACGATTTGGGCCACCACAAGGCCAAGTAGATAAGAAGTGCGTTTGTCAAATCGGCATACCCGGATACTATTCCTAACGTGGTAGACCACACTTTAATTACCATTGAGAAGTTGTCGTAGTAATAACGAATGCTTAGGCGGTAAAGGTATGACTTAGGAAAGGACTTCCTATCTCTTCTATTCTCCCCCTTTTTTTTTTTTTGTCTAACCGTCACCGTATTAACGTTTTGGTTATATACAAAAAGAAATTAAAAAGAAAAGAAAAAAAAAAAAAATTAAAGAAAAATTCATAGTCCTGACGCTTTGTCTGTTTGTAGCTGTGCAAGTTGATCATGACCCATCTCCCAGAAAAAAGTTGATCACGCAAAAGTGAAAAGTCGGCCAAGCGTGTTCTATGAAATCTTTAAAGTGTGCGTGCACTCCTCTATACAAATGTGCCTTTAAATGTTTATGTAAAAGTAACACAAGTAAAACAACAAAAAATTGTAAGTGTAGTGAACAACGTATGATTAGATATTTTTCGTTAGGTTCGGAAAATAGCAACAGCTGCCGCAACAAGAGCGATTTATTTTCGAAGAGAAAATAAGTATTAATTACTTTTACGAATATTTAAAACAAAAAAACTTTTAAGATGGCATGTGCAGTAAATACTTAAAAAAAAAAAACAAAAACAAAAACAAAAATAAAAAAAAAAAAAAAAACAAGTTTAATAGTTTCACAATGCACCGGTATGTCTTATAATGGTCTCTCGAGCGAGCTCTCCTCCCTTCTCTCTCTCTCTCCCTCTCTCTCTCTCTCGAGCTCTATTAATATTTTCTAATTGCTTCTCTATAATAACAAATAACATAATTTATTTGTTCTCAGCGACTACAGGATCGATCTGATCAAAGTAAATAAATAAGTAAATATAAATATACACAAATTGTTTATAGATTTCGTGGAAATTTTCACTTGTTATACTAAACACAAACCATTTCTTATATCATTTCTTTTTTTTTTTTTTTTTTTTTTTTTTTTATATATTTTTTTTTTTTTTTTAAAGTAAAATTGTATTTCAGACAAGATCCTTATATATTTTTATGCTTTGTTTCTCAATGCTTCTGTGTTGAGTGACATGTATGTATGTGTGTGTACAGCTTTTATCGTTCCACGTCTG